>PVJH01002422.1:17623-72754 GCA_004026705.1 Nesogale talazaci | reverse complement strand
ATCAGGAAATCTGAAAAGCTAATTAGAGAGAAAGTCCACGCATGTTATCTTGCTTTAAATGTGTTTCCCACAGATTCTCCCCTAATAGCTATGCTGCCTTAAAGCGAGCACATGGTTGCTTCTATCTCTCTGTAAGTAGCGGTTCTCAACCTTACTAATGTTGCAACCCTTTAATGCAGTTCCTCAAATTGTAGTGACCCCCTATCCATAAAATTATTTTTGTTGCTGCTTTACAGCTGTAAATTTGCTACCGTTATGAATCATAATGTAAATATCTGATATGCAGGATGTGCTTTCATTGTTACAAATTGAACATAATTAAAGCATAGTGAGTAATCTCAGAAACAATATACAACTCTATATTGTGTTATTTATTTCTAATAACAAACAAATGAAATTTTGTCTTGAAGCATGGTGTAGCATGGGTAATAGTCTTCACCCTGGGTGCTCTGCATGTGGGTGGACCTTCCTGGAGACGCATAGAGGAAGATCATTGAAAATAGGTGGGTCAGTGTAGTGGTTGAGTGCAGGACTGCAGTCCACTGGCTTGGCGGTTCAAATCCAGCAGCAGCTCTCCAGAAGCAAGGCTTGGCCTCCCATTCCCACCAGAGGGCAGTGATTGCCCACCCCCCAAAAAAGGAAAATAGGTGGGTGACGATCCACAGGTTGAGAACCAGTGTTGTCGAGGCAGGCATTCTTTGATTATCTCCTCTCACTGTGGCACCCATCCCCTGTCACTGTCTTTTTCCAGTGCTGGTATTAGGTTTCCTCACTGTGAGTTCAGGGACTTTACTGTGATTACCACCGACCTTGTGACATATGTAACTCCTGAATATGCATGACTAATGGCTGCCTATAAAAGCTCAAAAACAATAAAGATGCTCTCTCCTCCAGGCTCCTCTCCTTACCTCTCCTCCTTCTCCTCTCTCCTCAGCCATGCTCTGTACAGGCCTGGCTGCTGAGATCTTGCCTGTCTAGGAGATGAGCATGCTACAATGAAATGTGTCTGACTCCTTGGTTTTACTCTTCTTTCTTCTATAACTTTACTATAGCCTTTATATATTATCACCATAGTTTGCACTTATAGACGCTTTGTTTTGTTAGGGTCTGGTCTTCCCTGACAATCATGATGCTCTCTATTGGTCCAGTTGTGAGGATTCCGGTCTTGTTTACATGCTGAACATTGCAAGCCTTGCTCTTCATTAGCAAGTGCTTAAAGTCCTCCTTACTGTCAGCAAGCAAGGGGGTGCCATCTGCATATCGTAGTTGTTAATAAGCCTTTCTCCAATCCTGATGCCACATTCTTCTTCACATAAGCCAGCTTCTCTGAGGATTTGCTCAGTATACAGATTAAGTAAGGTGAGAGGACACAATCTTGTCCCACACCTTTTTCTGACTTTATTTATTACTTTTGTGTGTGTGTGGCATCACTGCCCTGGTGGGAGTAGGAAGCCCAGCCTTGCTCCCAGAGAGCTGCTGCTGGATTTGAACGATCAACCCTGTGGGCTGCAGTCCCTCACACAACCATTACACCACCAGGGCTCAGTCCTTTTTCTGACTTTAAACTATGCAATATTCCCTTAGTCTCTTTTCACAACTGCCTTTTGGATCACTGTGCAAATGCTGCAGGAGCACAATGAAGTGTTATGGAATTTCCTTTCTTCTCAAAGTTATCTATAGTTTATTATAATCCATACAACTGAATGCCTTTGCATAGTAAATAAAATACAAGTATCTTTGCAGTATCTCCTCCTTTCAGCCAACAACCATGGCATCAGCAGTGATATTCTTTGTTCTACTTTTAGGTGATAGCAGTGATATTGTTTTATAATTTGAGTACTTTTTTTTGGGGGGGGGGGAATCACCTTTCTTTAGAGTGGGTATAAATCTGGCTGTCTTCCAGTCAATTGGCCAAGTAACTGTCTTCCAAATTTCCTGGCATAGACGACTAAGTTTTTCCTGTTCTTCATTAGTGTGTTGAAACATTTCACTTGGAATTCCATCAATTTATGGAACCTTGTTTTTGTCCAATGCTTTCAGTGCTGCTTGTACTTCTTTCTATGCCACCTCCTGAAATGATGGGCTCTCAACTTGTTCTTTTTGATAAGGTGACTCTGTGTGTTCTTTCCATCTTCATTTAAAAAATCATT
Organism: Nesogale talazaci; assembly: GCA_004026705.1. Classification (NCBI taxonomy): domain Eukaryota; kingdom Metazoa; phylum Chordata; class Mammalia; order Afrosoricida; family Tenrecidae; genus Nesogale; species Nesogale talazaci. The sequence continues at coordinate 70,604 of PVJH01002422.1, read as the reverse complement.
TTATCGGGGGCTCTTACAGCTCTTATCACAATCTATACATACATCCATTGTGCCAAGCACATTTGTACATTTATTGCCATTATCATTTTCAAAACTTTTTTTCTACTTGAGCCCTTGTTAACAGCTCATTTTCCCCACCTTTCCCCACCCTCCCTTCTTCAGGAATCCTTGATAATTTATAAATGATTATTTTTTCATGTCTTACTTCTAGTGCTGTCTCCCTTCACCCATGTTTCTGTTGCCCATCCCCCTAGGAGGGGTATCGCTACTCTCATTATTGGTCCTGAGGAGTTTATCTGACCTGGATTTCCTGTGTTTCCAGCTCTTATCTGTACCCATGTACATGCTCTGATATAAACAATTTTTAAGGTAAAATTTGGGTCACGATAGTGGGGTGGGGGAGAGCATTAAAGAACAAGAAGAAAGTTGTATGTTTCATCAATGCTATCCTGCATTCTGACTGGCTTGTCTCTTCCTTGTGACCCTTCTGTAAGGGGATGTCTAATTGCTTAGAGATTGACTTTGGGTCTCCCCTCTACTCTCCTCCTTATTCACATCCATATGATTTTTTTTGTCCTGGGTCTTTGATGTCTGATACCTGTTCCCATTGACACCTCATGATCACACAGGCGGGTGTGCTTCTACCATGTGGGCTTTGTTGCTTCTCAGTTAGATGGTCACTTATTTATCTTCAAGATTTTAACATCCCAGATGCTATACCTTTTGATAGTGAGGAACCATCAGCTTCTTCGCCACATATGTTTATGCACCTATTTTGTCTTCAATCCTGTTAGGGAAGCATCACAGAATGATCACAAATTGTGTGAGCGTCACAGAATGCCAGACTATCAGAACAAAGTGTTCTGGAATTGAGGGAGTACGTGAGTAGATAGTCAATGTCCATCTGATACCTTAATACTTAACAGATAAATGTATTCACATAGACCTATTGCTCTGTCATTATATATAAATTTATATATTTATATATAAATTTACATATGTACATGACTGGATCTAGACTTCTATAAATGTTCTTTGTCTCTTACTTCTTTCCTATATTTCCTTTTACTTTTCTCTTGTCCTACTATCATATTCGGCCTTCATTCAGGTTTCAATACTTCCTCTTGGTGACATTGCCCTTGATCAAGCCCCACCAGGCATTTTAAGCCCTTCTTGCCATCAATTTTAGATCACTTGTTGTTCTCTTGTCCTTGGGTTTGTTGGCATCCCCTTTTCTGCCCCCCCCCGCCCCCGCCACCCCCGCCTCCCCTTCTCCCATGTTCTTCCCAGAACTGTCGGTTCCATTATTTTCTCCTCTGGATTTTTTATCCCCCTATCTTACCTAGATAGACATGCAGATATAATAATAAGCATAAAAAGAGGACAAAGCAAAACAAGACTACAAAAGAAAAGGAAAAACAAAACAACAACAAAAGCAAAACGGCCTATAAATGGCCTAAGTGTGTTTTCTGACGTTTATGAGTGTTTTCCAATTGAGTCTGATAGGGTGCCATGCCCTGGCCCCAAAGTTTATTTTTGGTATTTCTTGGAAACTTCTTTGCTTTGCACCTCTTGCTGCTCTGCTGCACACCTTCAGGTTTCACCCAGTCCATCTTCTTATGATGCTTCCTATATCACTCAATATTTGTATGTAGGGTATTTTAAGATTACAACTTGAGTCATGAACTTTATCTTGAATTTGTTAAGTTTAAAATATGCTCAATGTTTCCTTCCCTTTGGTTTTCTAATCTAGCACTTCACATGTTTCATTATAAAATTTTGTTTTGTCTTCTCAAGCTGCCCTGTGAAACTTCCCATTCAATTCTTTGACTTCATCACGTCTTCCATTTGCTTTAACTACTCTACAATTAAGAGCAAGTTTCAAAATATCTTTTGACATTATTTGATTTTTTCTTTATTTCCTTTTAATCGACCCTTTCTTCATTAATGATGTTCTTCATGCCCTCCCACAGCTCAGCATGTCTTCTGTCATTAGTGTTCAAAACAGCAAATCTGTACTTGAAATGTTCTTGAAACTTAAGTGGGATAGACTAAACATTGTATTTTGGCTCTCTTGGACTTGTTTTAATTTTCTTTAGCTTCAATCTGTACTTAATGTGAACAATTGATGGTTTGTTCCATAGTTCCTGGTGTTTTTTGCTGCTGATATTGAGCTTCTCCATGATTTCTTCCCACACAGTCAATTTGATTTCTGTATATCCCAGCTGAAGAAGTCCACATATACAGTTGCCTTTCATATAATTGAAAAAAGGTATTTTCTATGAACACGTCATTGGTTTTGCAATATTCTATCATGTGATCTTCAGCTTTATTTCTATTAAGTCCATATTTTCCAACTAGCATTCCTTCCTTTTTGTTTTCAACTTTTACATTCTGATTACCAATAATTATTAATTCATTTGGTTGCATATTTGATCATTTTCAGACTGAAGACATTGGTAGAATTTTTCAATTTCATTATCACTACCTTTTGTGTTTTTTTCATAAGTCTGAATATTAGCTGTATTGACTGGATTTTCTTGAACTCAGATAGATATAATTCTATCACAGACAGCATTGTACTTAGGATAGATCTTGAAAGGTCGTTTTTAAAACAAATCATTTTATTGGACTCATACAACTCTTATCACAATCCATCCAGCCATCCATTGTAAGTAGTGCTGCAGTGAACCTGGTGTATGAGGTCTCTTTGAATCTCTGTTTGCATGTCTTTGAGGTATATACCCAAAAAGTGGAATTACTTGATTATTTATTTCATAGTCCTATTTTTAGTTTTTTGAGGAACCACCACACTGTTTTCCATAACTGTTCTATTTTGCATTTCTTCCAATAAATATATAAGGGTTCTAATTTCCATACATCTTCTCCAACATTTGCTATTTAATATTTTGTGGTTAAGATATACATGTATGTGTATATATATGTATATACACATTAGCTATTATAGTTGGAGTGAATTGAAATCTAATTGTGGTTTTGGTTTGCTTCTGTCTGATGGCTAATGTGTCTTTTCATATCATGGTAACTATTTGACCATCCATTTTGGGAAATGTTTTTTCAAGTTCTTTTTCCAATTTATGATTATTTGTATTTTTGGTGTTGTCAAAATTACATATATATAGTTTTCAGATTCTTCTTATGCCTGTATGAATTTGATTCTAAAACCTGACATGCATATTACAAGGAAGGAAACTAAAAATCAATCTCTTTAGAACAAGTCCAAACTACTGCAAATACATTGATTCTGACTTTTATAAGATTGTAAGTCACTATGGGATTAATATTACTTGTGGTGATGATTGGAAAATTCTTTTTAATTAATATATGTAAACCATTGACTAATTTGGTACATAAGTTTTTGGATGTTTTAAAACTTAATTTTTTGGCACTTCATTCACATACATGCCTATGTTCCAAGTCAACAATACTGCTAGAAAGAAAAGATAAAAAAAATCATATGAGGGCTGAGCCCCGGTGGCGTAGTGTTTGTGCGTGGGACTGCGGCCCACTGGGACGGAGGTTCAATTCCAGCAGTGGGGCTGGGCCTTCTACTCCCACCACCAGAGAGCAGTGATGCCCCCCAAAAAACAAAAACAAAAAGAAAAAAAAATCATATGAAAGCAGAAAGCTTCAACTCCCTTCCAAGAGTGACTGGCTGATTTGAACTGCTAACCTTTGGGTTTTCAGTCCTCAATGTAACCCACTATCTTACTAGAGCTCCTTTTTATACACAGACTCTAAGTCATTTTTGTTAGCAAACTAAATTCAGTGATATATAAAAAACTCAACATAACATGGTCAATTTGTGTCCATCCTAAGAATGCAATGTTTGTTTAATAGTTAAGGGGGGAAATTGTCATCTTACTAAATTAAATTAAAAATATCATTTAACTGTTTACTTAATAAACAACAGCAACAACAACAAATCTTAGTGGTATTGAATCTATTCTGACTTATAGTCTGACAATACAAGGTATTTGATTGTGGAAGTCTTTTAGGAAGCTAAATCTTTTAGCCTCATCTTTCTCTAATGGTGTGGCTAGTGAGTTTGCACCAAGAGAGATCCTTACTCATTTAATTCTATGCTAAAAATAATTTGATGGAATCCAGCACTCATTAATAATATGAATTCTTGGGAACATAGGATCAAAGAAAAGACCTTTGAATCTGACCACTTTTTCCTTTTAATATTGGCACCAAATGCCCAACCTACATTTGTATTTGGAATATTTAAAAATACTTTTAAGATAAAAAACAAGATAATAATGTTAGCTATACCACTTTTATGCAATGTTTTCCTGTAAAGTCTTTATTGAGGCAATAAAGAAGGAAAATAAATAAAAAACATAGGAATTAGGAAGAAGATCCTTACAGGTAGTTCCTATAAAATTACTTTCTATAGCTCTTTTTATAACCTTTTTTGTGCTGTGTTACAGATTCAAGGGGTTGTTCTGATGTTTCAATCTCATTTTGGAGGGAGTTCTCTGTTATGCTAATAGACAGGATTGTGGTAGGATGTATTCTGAGTCTACACTTTACTAGAGGGTGTGAATCAAGTCTTGTCCTTCATTCTTTGGGGGCTCTACTTTATGAAACACACACACACACACACACACACACACACTACCTCTATTAAAGGCTTCCTTTGTGTGGAAAAGAGTCATCTGGGAAACAGATAGACTCCTGGGACCATCAAGGACGGGCCACTATCCAAACACGTGGCACAGGGACCATGGGAAAGCAAAGGAAACTGGCCAAGGCAGAACAGCGGGGCTGTGTCCTGGAGACTTAAGATTGTGAGACGATGAGATGGAGCAGCAAGAGGGCTTCCAGGCCCAGAGGCACTTGGCTGCTGGCAGAGCAGAAGTTTTGTTTGTGAATTCTGTGACCATAACAACAGATTACTAAACTGAATAGAGAAGTACAGTGTGCTGGGAGGAATGTCGGACGTTGGTCCATGAGCTGGACTCTGGATCAATTCTCCTTCCCCTCTGTGCAGCCAGAGGAGGACAGATGTGGTCCTCATGCCATGTTCACACTCCCTCTGACATCTTTGAGTTTCCACTTCACCTACTCATAATTATCTGGTTTTAGTTGTTTATTTGTTTATACAGCTTCTCATTAGTAATATGTACTGCATAGAATGGTGCAACTTGTCATTTGCTGATGTTATCATTTGCAGATGTTCATTCACAGGTGTTTGTCAGTGTTGTGATTCAAAACACTACCACACAGGTGGTTATGAAAACAGAGAGATCCACTTTATGTAAGAACCCACTGAAGAACCAACTTGTAAGAATGGAACCCTGCCTATTTTGGCAAATATAAAGATGGTAAATGGAGAAAATCCCGAGAATCTACAGATGAAAATAACTATTGTCTCTGCATAAAAGAGCCATATTAAAAATTAATTGTATTTCTGCACCCAAAACAACACAACAATAAGTGACAAATAATATAAAAATTTACATTTCTAACACATCAATCACTTATTTAATAAACACTGTGTGAGACGTTTACCCATAAACAGATTTGAGAAAACAAATATCTAAATTAATTGGTGACAAGTGGTACAACAAAGTGGCCTATCCATATTTTAAAGAATTTCTCACACCAATCCCAATAATACCCAATAATACCAATTCTAGGTGAATTATAGGTCTCAGCATAAGAGATAAAATATGATGCTTTTTGTAGACAATGTAAGAGAATTTTTTGTGACTTTCTAGTAGACAAAGTTTTTTTAAATAGCACACAAGAAATGCTAACCACAATATAACAAACTTAAGTTCTGTCTGTGAGCACCAACCACTTGTGAGGTTTCCATTTCCATAGCAGTTAAAATGAACAAGTCACTACCATTGAGTCAGTTCTGACTCCGATCCACGGGGCAGGGCTGCTCCTCTGTTTGGTTTCCAAGACTATATCTCTTTACAGGGGTGGAGAGCCTCATCTTGCTCCTGAGGAATGGCTCACGGGGTTAAACTTCTCACCATGTGGCTGGGAGTCCATCATGTAACCCATTATATCTCCAGGTCCAGTTCATTTTAGTCCTTTATTTTGTGACTTTATTTTGGAGCACTCCCACGAGCCTGGGGAACCCTCAAATCTCAGTGGTTATGCATTGGACACTCTGTGGGAGAATCATAAGGTTTTCTACTCCTGTGGACTTTCATTGTCTCAAACGCCCAAAGGGGCAGGTCTACTCTGGCCTCTGTGATCCCCAAGTCTGAATCAATGTGTCGGGAAGGAATTTACTTTTGGTGAAGAGACTTTCTATCTTTGATTTGTCCAGTATAGTACATGTTTGGATTTCTTGATTGTTGTTTCCATGGGTGGTATGGATTGTGAGGATGGAGAGAGAGTGCTTAAGAAATCAATAATGTTAGGCCGTGCCTTTGCCAAGGCCAACGTTGAAACTTTATTAGAGATGGTGTGCTCTCAGCCTACTGGAGGGCAGAGACCTTATCTGGGTTGCATGGACCAGAGCTGGTCTAAAACTGTCTGGAAAGTGTGTGTGTGTGTGTGTGTGTGTGTGTGTGTATCACAGGCACAGACAAATGGACAGGGAGTTGGGATCCATCTGTGGGTGCAGGCCTACAGTGGACTAGGTTGGTATTTGGGGAGGTGAGTGGTCATGAATCCTTCATCTTGACCTGTGAGATCATTGAAGGCTGGGGCAGAACGCTACTGAGGGCTCCCTCATTTACCATGGACAACATCGGGAAGAAAAGTTGTTTGAGGAAGAAAAACACCCTTCTTCTGCATGTCTGTGCCCTCTACTGACAAAGTGTGATGTCATGCTAACCGATAGGTGCCGAGCCCTGGTGATGCAATGGTTGAGAGTTCAGCTGCTATCCCAAAGGCAGCGATTCAAACCCTCCAACAGCTTCATGAGAGAAGAGACTTCGTGACTCATTCTTGGAAATTCAATGTGTAAAAAATAAAATCCATGTACTACACATCAAAAGATGTGTTGGGCTTAGCCCTGTGCCTGATGCAGGACTGCAGCCCATGGGCTTGGCGGTTCAAATCCAGCAGCGGCTCTCCAGGAGCAAGGCTGCGTAGCTCCCACGACCACCAGAGGGCAGCAATGCCCCTGTGTTAGTCTGAATAGACTAGAGGAACAAATTTCAGAGACACGCATATAGGTATAAGGAAAGGGTTTATATACAAAAGAAATGTGACCCTCAGAAGGCATCCCAATCCAGTCCAGTGCAAAGTCATAAGTCCAATGATAACCCATATGCCCGAAACCAGTCTATAAAGTCTGCTTCCGACTCAGGAAGTCACAGATCAGTGGGTGCAGAATTCTGGCGTTGGCAGGGGTCTCCCCATGGCTCCTCGCTTCCAGGGCTCAGGTCCATCAACAGCATGCCACTCCAGCTTCAGAAGTCTTCATCAGGGCTAAGAAGTCTTCATCAGGGCTAAGCCCTGTGGTCTCTCCACTGGCTTCTCCAGCCTCCCAGCCGCAGCCATTCTGTGTTGCCTGTGGTTAATCATCTCTGAAACTAACTCCCAACAACTGGGGAAGATAGCTTCTCATCTTCACGAGGGAAATATTGCGAGATTTCCCTGGAGTCTCAGGTGAAAGCCATGCCCACATAGAGGCCTCATCAGCTACTCAATGCCTATCTCCAGATTAACAGGCTAGACTCCACCCCTACATTTCAATTATAAAATTAACATAAGCACATGACTGCCACAGTCCCCCTCAAAAGATGTGTCTTCTCAAGTACTTCTTCAATGCAAGAACACTTTGTTCTATTAAATTGGCCTTGATGCTCACTTTCCCAACACAATCACTGAAAACAGATGTATGTACAAACAAATGTGGTGAAGAAAGCCGATGGTGCCCAGCTATCAAAGATATAGCATCTGGGGTCTTAAAGACTTGAAAATAAACAAGCAGTCATATAGCTCAGAAGCAACAAAGCCCACATGAAAGAAGCACACCAGCCTGTGTGAACACAAGGTATAAATGGAAGCAGTTAGCAGTCATCAAAGAACAAGAATCATATCATTGTGTGCCCACCTTCCTGATATGATAACGGAAGACAAAGGTGTACACTAGCAATTGTGGTGAAGAAAGCTGATTGTGCCCGGCTACCAAAAGATATAGCGTCTGTGGTTTTAAAGACTTGAAGGTAAACAAGCAGCCATCTAGCTTAGAAGAAACAAAGCCTACATAGAGGAAGTACACCATCCTGTGGGACCACGAAGCATCAAAGGAATCAGGTATCAGGCATCAAAGAACTAAAAAATATATCATTGCAAATGAGGAGGAGTACATATTGGGGACCCAAAATTCATCTACAGGCAAAATGACATCCCCATACAGGAGGGTCATGGGGGAGGAGAAGAGCCAGTCAGGGTACAGTGTAGCAATGATGAAATATGCAATTTTCCTCTTGTTCTTAATACTTCCTCCCTCCCACTATCATGATCTGAATTCTACCTTACAAATCCAGTTGGACCAGAGGATATTCACTGGTACAGGTAGGAGCTGGAAACATGGGGAATCCATGACAGATGATCCCTTTTGGAACCAGTGGGGAGAGTAGTGACATCGGTAGGATGGAGCAGAAATGGGGGACTACGTACAATAAGGATCTACATACAATCTCCTTCCTGGGGTACAGACAATGAGGAAGTGAGCGAAGGGACACATTGGACAGCCTTCAACAAGACAAAACTTTAATAGTTTATAAATTATCACGGGTTCATGAGGGAGAGGGGAACGGGGGGTGGGGGTGGGGGTGGAAAAAGGAGGAGCCAACACCAGGGGCTTAAGTGGAAGGTAGATGTTTTGAGAAGGTTGATGGCATTAAAGGTACAAAAGTGCTTTGCATACAATGGATGTATGGATGGATTGTGCTAAGAGTTGTGTGAGCCCCCAATAAAATTATTTTTAAAAAAAGATGTGTCACATTGGGTAAATGTGTTGCACAAGACAATATTGAGCAGCAAGGATGATACTTGGTGGACTGAGGCGCTCCTCACCCAAGCCACGGCATTTCTATTCATCTCATATGCTTGTGGAAATTGGATGAATAAGGAAGACTGAAGAAGACTACATCTGGACTTGAGTGTTGGTGAAAACTATTAAAACTATTAAAAGTACCATGGACTTCCAAAAGGACAAATAAGTCCGTCTTGGAAGAAGCACAGCCAGAATGCTCCTTAGAAAGCAGGATGGTGAGACTTCACCTTACTTACTTTGGGCATGTCACCAGTCCATGGTGAAGGACATTGTGCTTGATAAAGAAACGTTGGTGGGTAGAGAAAAAGAGGAAGGCCCTCAAGGAGATGGATGGACCCAGTGGCTGGAACCTTGTGTGTGGGATGGTGTGGGGATGGTGTCAGACTGGGCGGGGTTTCCTTCTGTTGTGCATAGAGTCACTAGGAGTCAGAACTGACGCAAAGGTTCTTAGCAACAGCAACAACATATGTGACAGAGTAGGTTCTGAAGAGGGTTTTTGGAGCCGAAAGACAGTAAGTTGAAAATAGACATGGGATAGAAGAAAAATCACCTGGAAGGCAGAATCTACTAAAGGACAATTGAAGGCATTAGAGCCATCTTCCTTCTTTCTGATTCAGTTCTCAAGAATGGTAAGCTGTCCTAGTTACTTTTATTTAGGGCAGTGATGTTCAATGGCCAAGGCCTGAGGAAAAGTGAAGGACAACCTACATCATTGGGTTGTAGCTTTTACCTTCACTCACGCCCTTGCTTCAACTCTGACGCACAGTGATCTTAGAGGACAGAGAAGAGAGCCCATGAGCTTTGGAGAGCGCCACTCTGCAGGAGTAGAGAGCCTCATCTCCCTCCCAGGGAAATGCTGGTCACTTCTAACTGTTGACTTTGCAGTTGGCCCACTCTGCTGTCAGGCCTCCAGAGCTTTCCCCTGATAAGGGGGAAAAAAAGCTTTGTCCTTGAATGAACTAGTCAAAAGGGGGAACTGGAGTCAGATGAAAAGCATCTAAAAGGAAAGGGATATCAGTGCTTATGGAATGCAGATTCAGAAAAGGAACACCTAAAGGAAATAATGCGGAAATAAAATATATGTAAGTTAACATGGAAAGTACACACACACACACACACACAAGTCAAAGGTAGGGAAGAAATCTCACATATCAAATGGCTTTATGGGTCAGAGAGATAGAGAATGTCTTCTGTGCATACAGGGCATATGTTCCATATGGCAGCTCAGAATGATATATCTGGTTGTTCAAGTTAAGTTTAAGCATCACTGTAATGGAGTTCAGGTCACATCACAAGTCTATGGTAACCAGTCTCTAATATGGCCACCCATGATCTTGTCCTTTTGGTACTGTGCCCATGTGTAATTCCCTCCCACACCTAACAGGAAGCTTTGGAATGACATAAGATAATTGAGAAGTCTACCTTCTCCCATCCAAGTACTAACCAGACCAGAGCCTGCTCAGCTTCCGAGCTCAGGGTGGTGTGGCTATAGATAAGAGAAATCCACCTTCTTTTTCAAGGTGATTGAACGAGAAACCCACTTGGTGAGAAACCAAAGCCTCTGACCAATGGTCACCTCAGATAGCCACACTGGCCATCGATCCTGCAACCCTAGTTAGAGCTTCGTATGACAATAGCCATGGCTGATGTCTTGACTGTAATTTTAGTAGAAACTTCAGGCCAACCTTACTTCCCCACCCTGCTTCCAAATTCCTGATCCACAGGAAGCATGTACAACAAAATGTGACCATTTTAGGTTGTTCGATTTATCAGGCAATGTGGCAGTCACCTAATCTGGTGTCAATTTGAGAAGTAAGAGTGTAGGGATGGACGGTTCTACCAGACAGTTCCGGTTAGAACAGGAATGTACACTGGAGTCGGAAACTTGAGGAATTTGGGATATATGTTCCCTCAGGATGGATGATGGGAGTGATGATGCTGGGAGGGTGGTGGGATGTTGGAGTAGAGGAGGGGAACCAATTTCAGGGATCTACATGTAGCCTCCTCTCTGGGGCATGGCCAGCAGGGAGGGAATGGGGGGACACATTGGGTGGTATGCAATATGAAATAGCAGTTTGTAGATTGTTGAAGGTTCATGGGGGGAAGGGAGGAAGGGAAAAAAAAGAGTGTAGGGGTAGAATCCAGCCTGCCATCCTGGAGATAGCCAAAGAGACCTCTGTGTGGGCATGGCCTTATCCTGAGAATTCTGGGAAATGTGGTGATTCCTTCTTGGAGGCAGAGACACTATCTCTTGGTTCACTTGCTTGGAGATTTTTGACTGGCAACACTCACTTGGAGACTCTCTCCTTACAAGGCTCACACCCTGGGAGACATTACAGCTGAAAAGACCCCTGAACCCTGGAAACTGGAGGAGCCATGGGGAAACTCCTGTCAGCACCGAAATGCTTCTACCACCACTGGATACACAAGATTCTTCATCCACTGGCCTATGATTGTCCTGGTGCCATTGAATGGGCATCATGAGTCTGAAGAAAACTTATGGATTGGTATCAGACATATGGGCTAATATCGGACTTATGACCTTGCACTGGACTGGGATAGGATGCTTTCTCAATGTTTAATTGCTCTTGTATATAAAACTCTTTCTTATACACATATAAGTGTCTAAAGATTTGCTTCTCTAGTCGACCCAGGCTAACACAGGCAGCATCAGATAATTAATACAGACATCTTCATTATTTGGGGTATTTACTACAGTTAAAATGGCAATTTTCTGGACTGAGACCCGGTGGTGTAGTGGTTGAGTACGGGACTGCGACCCATTGGCTTGGTGGTTCAAGTCCAGTGGCAGCTCTCCAGAAGCAAGGCTGGGTAGCTCCCACGACCACCAGAGGGCAGTGATGCTCCCCCCCAAAAAACCAAACCAAACCAAAAATATGGTAATTTTCCAGCATATGGTAGTAATGTATTTTATTCTAGCAAAATCAGTATATTGTAATTTCCCAATACATGGAAGGAAAGTTATTTAAAAACCTGATTGACATGTTGCATTCCACTTTCTGAAAGAGGTTCAAATTTGATAATAAAAAAAATTCACTGGCTGCCACCAAGTTAAATTTCAACTCATAAAGACCCTATTGGTGGGGGGCGGGGGGAAGACCCTATCAGACACCTGCCACGCTGAGGCTGCAAATATCGAGGGGAGCAGAAAGCTTCCTCTTCCTCCTGGGCAGCAGCCGGAGGGTTCCAACTGCTGTCTGTGGTGAGCAGTCCACCGTGTCCATCACCTGCTCTGCCACCAGAAAGCAAGTGCCTCAATTGCTAGAGGTTTTGTGTCAGAGTAAACCAGCCTTTGACAACTGACAGGTCCATAGGTGCCATTATATATAATATATAAAAATCTAAAAATCGGGCTGAGCCCTGGTGGTGTAAGTGGTTGAGTGCAGGACTGCAGCCTGTGAGCTTGGCGGTTCAAATCCAGCGGCAGCTCTCAGGAGCAGCGCTGGGTAGCTCCCACGACCACCAGAGGGCAGTGATGCCCCCAAAACAAAACAAAACAAAAATATATAAAAATCATAGTAAAGTCATAGGAGACAGGAGAGAGAGAATAAAATAAAGGAGTCAGCCACATTTCATGGTAGCAAGCTCACCTCCAGGGTAGCATGATCTCAGCAGCCAAAGAGAGAGAGAGAGAGAGAGAGAGAGAAGAAGGAGGAGGAGGAGGAGGAAGAAGAAGAAGAAGAAGAAGAAGAAGAAGAAGAAGAAGAAGAAGAAGAAGAAGAAAAGGGAAGGGAGGGGAGGGGAAGGGAAGGGAAGAGAAAAGAGAAGAGAGAGAATCTTTACTGTCTTGGGATATTTGTTGGTAGCCATAAGACACGCATATTCAGTAGTTACAAGGTGGGTGGTAAACACAGTAAAGTCCCTGAGCTCACAGGTGAGGAAACTCAGTACCTGCGTGGGGGCAGGTATGAATGGGATGGGTGCCACTGCAGGAGGCAATAACAAAAGAATGTCCACTTCTATAGGGTGATAGAATCAACCCGTGCTCACTTTAAGGCAATGTAGCTGTTAGGGGAGTATCTGTTGGAATGGCATTTAATGCAAGATAATGTACTTGGACATCATCTCTAACTTCCCAAAGTGGTGGCTTTTCTACTGTAGAATACTAGCTTTCTAGATTCCCTCTGCTATATGTGAGGGAATGTAGTCTTCGTCATATTTCCCACCGTTTGGGCAGAGGAAGAAGAGCCTGTGTGAAGCCATCCTGGAGAGGGAGAGGGCACTCACTTCCTATTCTCAGGACAGGACAATAGCTCCACTCAGAAGAGTTGGGGAAGCAGTGTTCATTTTTTATCAAAGTAAAGAGGGAGAAGGGAAGTAGCCACGGAAAGGTATAGAATGAAGACCAATACCTTTTTTCTTCTTTTTAAAAAATCATTTTATTGGGGGCTCATACAATTCTTATCACATCCATTGTATCAAGCACATTTGTACATTTGTTGCCATCATCAATCTCAAAACATTTGTTTTCTACTTGAGCCCTTGGTACCAACTCCTCATTTTCCCCTTCCCTCTCTACTCCCCCCTCCCTCATGAACCCTTGATAATTTATAAATTATTATTTTATCATATCTTACACTGCCTGATGTCTCCCTTCACCCACTTCCCTGTCGCCCCTCCCCCAGGGAGGAGATTATATGTAGATCCTTGTAACCCATTCCCCCTTGCTATCCCACCTTCTCTCCACCCTCCGGTATCACCATTTTCACCACTGGTCCTGAAGGAATCAACTATCCTGGATTCTCAGTGTTTCCAGTTCCTTTCTGTACCAGTGTACATCCTCCAGTCTAGCCAAATTTGTGAGGTAAAATTGGATCATGAGTGTGGTGGGGGAGAAAGCATTTAAGGACTAGAGGAAAGTTGTGTGTTTCATTGATGCTAAACTACACCCTGATTGGCTCATCTCCTCCTTGAGACCTCTCCGCAAAGGGATGTCCAGTTGCCTACAAATGGGCCCTGGGTCCTCAAATCTGCACTCCCACTCATTCACAATGATATGGTTTTTGTTCTTTGATGCCTAATACCTGATCCCTTTGACACCTCATGAACACACATATCAGTGTGCTTCTTCCATGTGGGCTTTGTTGCTTCTGGGATAGATGGCCACTTATTTACCTTCGAGTCTTTAAGACCCCAGACATTATATCTTTTGATAGCCAGGCACCATCAGTTTCTTCACCACACTTGTTTATGCACACATCTGTCTTCAGGGATTGTGTCGGGAAGGTGGACACCATGGAATGTCAGTGTTCTTGTATTGGGAAAGTACATGAGTGGAGGCCCATTAGAAGACCAATATTATATGGCTCTGTTTTTATTAAATGCCTAGAGAAAGGAAATTTACATAAAAATAGGAAATAGATTAGTAATTACCCAAGTCTAACAGAATGAGGAGAGGGAAAGTGACTTCTAACATATTTGAGAAACAAAAGAACTTTAATAATATGAGCAAAGAGAAAACACTGAGGGCCATAACTTGAATTAATAAGAATCGCTCACCATCAAAAGATATCACGAGAAACATATGGAAAGTATAACTATAGCATTAATGTGTTTTTAAGAATTTTTAATATGTAGTTAGGAATTTTGAGGGGTGGTGAAGATGTTCTAAAATGTGATTGTTGCACAAATCTGAGAATATAGAAAAAAATCTCTGTGTTGTACATTTTAAATGGGTGAATTGTTTGACATATCAATTATGCTTCAATAAAAATGATAATAACAACTCTTATTCTCTTCTAGGAAAAAAAATATTGTGGATTTGCGACTGCCCTGGAGAAGTAGCACCAGAAACACAGGAGATCACACTTTGGAAGCTCTAAAGAAAAGGGCTGTATTTTGTGTCTGTTCTTAACTGACTGGTGAAGACATGGAAGATGCCAATGAAACCACAGAAATTGACAAATTTAGTTTTATAGAAGATTTGATTTCATACAGAAGAGGGCGCTGTCCACCAACGAAAACTTACCAAAATTAAGCAAGTACTTGTATCCGTGCAAAACAAAAGCACTGTTAAGAACAGCAAAAGTTTGAAAGTCTCTTTAAAATATAAATAATTTAAAAATTAGTGTGCATCTTATGCTCATAAGTACATAACTTGCCTCTGTAAGTTGGATGCATACCATGGACATAGGGTGAGAGGGAGAATTTTTACTGTAAAATCTTTTATGCTTTTACATTTTGAGTCATGCTATTGTGCTATTTATTCAAAGATTTAAGTAGAGGAAAATAATACTGTGAAAAGAAAATTATTTTGTCATTTTTTTTTCTTGGGATCTGATATGGAGACTAATGAGGTCCAGAAGACTAGGATATACTAAGAAGCACTGCTGTTCAGATTTCCAGTCATGTATGTAAGGTTATTCCAAACAAGGCATGTTTAAACATGTCTGTGGTCAGTGGATGGCTGCATAAAAGTTCTTTCACTCACTCGTTTGAGTCTCATCAGAATGTCTTAAGAAAAACTGTCGTTTTTTAAAAAAAAATAATTTTATTGGTGTATGTTTCCCATATCATACAATTGAATTGTTCAATAATATTAAGAAGATGAGTGTAAAAGGAAACACAGGAAAGACCTAGGAATCAAAGCTGTGGCTAGAGGTATAAGCAGAGGTGTGCACATATGTAAATACATTAATTCATAAAACTAGAGGTATTGGCACAGGTACATATATTTATAAGGCAATACACTGATGTAGTGGACAGACTACAGGCCTCTGTTCATGCCTTCCCTGAATTCAAGAATAGTTTGCTCTAATAAACTGGCACTCTGTGATGCTCACCCTCCAGGCACAATCCTGAAGGCAAAATGAGTGCATAAGTCAATGTGGTGAAGAAAGTAGATGGTGCCCACCTATCAAAAAAATATAACATCTGGGATCTTAAGGGCCTGAAGTTAAATAAGCAGCCATCTAGCAGGGAAGCAACAAGTTCACTTAGAAGAAGCACACCGGCCTGCGTGATCATGAGGTGTTCACTGGATCAGGTAACAGGCATCAGAAGACCCCAAGCAAACACTCCAAACCCATCTGTAGATGATGGCACATTCCCTCACAGAAGGGTCACAAGGAAGGGATAACTCAACCAGGGTGCAGTAAAGCACTGATGAAACACACATTATTCCTCTGGTTCCTTGAAGTTTCTTCCCCCCCTCCCCCCACCCCCATCATGACACTGGTCCTGCCTTCCACTGAAGGTTGGACCGGAGCATGTGCATGGGTACAGATATGAGCTCATGGCACACGGAGTCCAGGAACAGGAATAGGAGTAGCGAAACCAGGAGGGGAAGGGGAAGTTAGGGAGAAGAGGGGATGAGGAGAGGAAGAGGGAAGAAACCCAAAGCAATATCAACATATAATCACCACCCCACCCCCACCCCCAGGAGAACAAACAACAAAAACCATAGAGTCAGCGGTTGGTGTAAGATATGAAAACAATATAATTTATCAAGGGGTCATGAGTGTGGGGGAGGGAGTAGAAAAAAGAGAAGCTGATACCAAGGGCTCAAGTAGAAAATAAATGTCTAGAAAATAATGACAGCAACATATGTACAAATACAGTTGATACAATTGATGCATGGATTGTTGTAAGACTATAAGAATACCCAATAAAATGATCTTTTAATTACAACAAAAATTAAAAATCTGTTCAGTCATCACCACAATCAATTTCAGAGGCAAGGATGGCAACACTTCATCTGACTTTCTTTGGCCATGTCAGGAGACTGCAGTTCCTGGAGAAGAACAGCATGCTTGGTAAAGGAGAGGGGCAGTGGAAAAGGAGAAGGCCTTCAGGCAGATGGATCAGCACAGTGGCTGCAACAATGGGCTTGGGGATAGGAATGATTGTGAGGCTGGTGCAGCACGGGGCAGTTTCCTTCTGTTGGGCATAAGGATGCTAAGGGTTGAGAGAATATTGATAACACTTAACAACGAAGTGCTAAACCACTAATTCAATTTCCTATTCAACTCTTTGATTTCATCTTTTGTTCATTTACCTTTGCCACACTGTGACTAAGAACAAATTTCAGACTCTCTTCTGACATCTACTTTGATCTTTTCCTGTCTTTTTAATGATCTTTTTCTTTGTTCATGAATGATGTTCTTGATGTCCGCCCAATAGTGCATTATATTTTATGTTATTAGTGTTTTAATGTGTCAAGTCTGTTCTTAAGATGTTTTAGAAATTCGGGTGGGAAAGTTGCAAGGTCATGTTTTGATTTCAATAAGCTTGTTTTAATTTTCTTCAGTTTTTTCCTGAGTTTACATATGGGCAATTGATGGTCTGTTCCACCGTCAACTCCTGGCCTGCCTTTTGCTGTGGATACTGAGCTTCTCCAGTGTCTCTTCCTACAGATGTAGTCGATTTGATTTCTGTGTATTCCATTTGGAGAAGTTCATGGATATAGTCACCTTTTGTGTTGCTGAAAAATGGATTTGCTAGGAACAAGTGGCTTTGCAAAATTTTATCATGGGATCTCTGGCTTCATTTATATCAAATATGTATTTTCCAACTACTGCTCCCACCTAGAGGTTCTCCCAAAAGTGACCTTAAAAGCACAGTTTTATTCAGCACCCATCAGGTTGCATTGCATCAGAATTGATTTGAAGGCAGCTAACTAGCTTGATTATTCCTAACTTCCTTGTACTTTTGTCTTCCTTACTTGTCTGCAATCAGAGCGGACCGTATGACCTAGAGGGTATCAAGTGTGTACTTGTCAAGACTAGGTCATAGCATGCATCGCAGCCTCCACCTGGCCTCTTGTTCCACCAGTTCTAGGCAAAGTCAGCTGCTATGTGACAAGGATTCACAAGCAGCCCTGCAAAGAAGGGAGGAGAACACTAACCTCCTGCTAACAGAAGACCGCCGTCCGAGCTCATCTGCTTAGTCTCAGGACTATCTGATGGGTTTCTGAGAGGTGCAGTGATAGAATAGCCCTGTCAGTGTACTCTCAAATTACTGACCATGGAAACTGGGAAATAGAGGGAAGAAAGAGAGCTATGATGGTTCAAATGGTTAATACATTTTGCAACTCACTGAAATGGTGATGGTTTGATTCCACCCAGAAATAAGTGGCTTGGAAGAAAGGCCTGGTAGCTAATGAAAATTCAGTCACTGCAAATCCTCAGGGAGTTTAGGCAACTGGTTTTATTATTGTTCTAAGCCTTGACATTTTGCTTTTTGGCATAGCATTAGATCTTTAGGTTCTTCTAGCCAGGACACAATTCTTCTTTCTGCCTATTTTTAACTCCGCTTTTTTGTTTTGTTTTCATACTCCTTCTCACATCACAGAACAACAAATTGAAGAGTCACACGAAGCCTTGTTCAGATCGTTCTCGTCTGGAATGGCTTCTCGTCTTCTGTCCTCATTGCCATAGAGCACATTCTGACTCGTACTGACCCGAGAGGGTGGGTTTCCAAGGCTGGAATCATAACTGAAGCAGAGTGGCTAGAGGATTTACACGTCAACCTTTTGGTTTTAAGTCTTGATGCTTAAACACTGTGCCACCAGGGCTCCTTTTCCAAAACCTTTTTATTGGGAGGTAATACCAATATCATACCTTCCCGTAGTTAAATCACACTGTTATACTTACATAATCTCATGTCAAGTTGAAGATATATAAAAGTGTAGAAGTGGCATAAAACATACCTATCAATTGGATCACTACCTACGATTTCATGCCAACTTGAAGTTATATAAAAGTGCAGACGTGGCATGAAACCTACCTATCAATCATCAAATGATGACTCCTTGTGGGCGTGGTCTCCTAAGGAGGTTTCTGAGAAACACCCTCCCCACTCGACCTCTGCCTTTACCTTCCTGATGGCTGATGCTGGTTGCTGCAAGTCCTCCGATGCTACCACCGTCATTAGATCCACACAACTGTACACCCACTGGCCTGTGATCTTCCTGCGTCCTACATCATTGCATGCTGCTGTGTGAGCCTGAAAAGGGACTTATGGACTAGCGTCAGTGTTAGGGACTTGAGTTGCACTGGGCTGAGGTGTTTTTCTGATATATAACTACTTCTTGATATAAAACTTTCTTACACATATATGGTGTCGCTGGATTTGTTTCTCTAATCAACACGACCTAACACACATCAGCTGTATTGTACATTGCTATAACAGTTTCAAAACTTCTTTCATTGTGAACTCCTTGATATCACGTCCCATCTCCCCCCCTCCACCTTCCTTGACTGTACCCTCCCAGAAACTCTTATTCTACTTGCTGTCTCTACAGACTCATGAATCTTGGGTCTTATATACCAAAGAAGAGAAAAACACATGGTCAAAATTCAAGAGGGCTATCCCCAATGACAAAATACATCAGAGCTAGACCACTATATAAGGAAAAAGAAAAAAGTAAAGAGCACACAAACACAGAAAATGTAGAAAACCATCAGGCTCAATATGTATGGAAGGGATCCACTGACAAGGATCAAATGTTCAAGTCAGGTTATCATTTTGATCTCCTTTAAATGTACTCTGTTTTGTGACAAATTTATTTCCATCCCTCCATTATGGGTGGAGGGAAATCACCAGAGGTTTAATTTCTGTGTAGAGCCCACAAATGTGTCTTGGGCTCCCACTGCCATCCATAGCCTTTTGTAAACCAGAATATCACAATTTGGGCTCTGATACTATTCCCTCCTTCAGCTTCAGATGATATGATTTGCAATTCGTTGGTGACTGATGTTGGTGTGTTTCTTCCATGTTGACTTAGGTGACACCTCGATTAGATGGCTGCCTGTTTGAAGACCAGCCTTTAAGACCACAGACACTAATTTATCTAATAGCTGGGCACCATCTCATTTCTTCACCACATTTTGCTTATCTCCCATGGTTCCTTTTTGAGAGTGAGTACTGAGCAGAGCGATGATGTAAGAACTAATCATTCTTAAATAGGAGCAAGGATTCAGTGAGAGCCCCAAACCAATCCTGGATCAATGTCTTTTTATTTTTTTAATCTGTCTGGCTTCCTGTAGAGATATCCTTTTCAATTTATGGTAGAGAGACTTATTGATCATCCCGCCAAAAGCATAAAGATATTCTGTTAATGTCATTGATTAGCTCCTGGTACTAATTTTTAAAACACAGTTGAAAGAGTAATATAGCCAAAGTAGGCTAACAACATATCATGACACCTGAATAATTCACATTCTGCAGAATAAATTCTTTTGTGACTGGACACTATTTACACAAACAATGGGAGTTGGTTGTCAAGGAAGATTTACAATAATATTCACTGAGAATACCTGAATCACAGGTTTGCCTGAATCATATATATATTATTCCAGCGTATGGGACAAAATATCTATGGATAGAGATAGTCACATCTTTCCCCCACAGGGCAGCTTGTGAGTTCTAACTGCCTACCTTTTGGTTGGTGTTGAATGCTTCAACTATGGAGTCACCGAGGAGCCTCAGGAATGTAAGGCAGGAATAGCTTAAATAGCAGCATGTGACAAAGGTTAAGAATCGAAGATAGCAAACGAGGCAGATAGGCTACACCGACACCGCAACAAAGACACAAGAGACCAAATGCAAAAGACACAGATAGATGGTTACTTGAGAGTCCCAACTTCCCGTGGGAAGGGTTGTCAAACAGAAAGGAAAATGAACAAAAGCCACTAGAAAGGAGATGGACAGGTGAGTTGTCAGGTGGCCTGATGTGGCAGAACCAGCCATCTGGAACTTTTGAAAGTGATATTTGATCAAAACCCACTTCTTTTGGCATGAACAATTTTTCTCTTAATTTCTTTTCTTTTATCATAGTGATCCCACACAATATTTGTCTTTATGAGATTGTCTAACCTTACTGAACATAATGTCTTCCAAATTCGCAAATACTGGGAGGTGTTTGATACTTCCATCACTGGTTTTAGGGAAGCGTAGAATTCCCATGAATGTACCAGAGAGTCTATCTATTGCTCCACAGACAGGCATTTTGACCGTTTGCATCTCTGTTGTCGTGTACAGTGTTTGTTAAAATCTCTGTTCATGTTTGAGCCTTTCTTTCTTTCTTTTTTAAAGTCTTTTTTTTTGGGGGGGGGGGCATCACTGCTCTCCGGTGACGGTAGTAGGAGGCCCAGCCCCACTGCTGGAATTGAACCTCCGTGCCAGTGGGCTGCAGTCTCGCGCACAACCACTGCGCCATGGGGGCTCAGCCCTGGGCCTTTCTTTCTTTGGGGTGTATATCAAGGAGAGACATTTCGGAGCCAGCTGGAATTTCAAGTCACATTTGTTTGAAGAAGCACCATTCTGCTTTCCACCGTGGTTGCACTCTTTCACTCTTCCCCCACCGGGTATGAGGGTTCCAGTCTCTACACACCATCTCCAGCACTTGTGATTGACAGTTTTCTTTTGAATTTTGCTATCACTACTATTATAAGGTGACATTTCATCATCCAAGTTACAGCCTTGGAAACTCAATAGAAGCAGTTTGACCCTATATTTCTTGTTAAAAAAGTTTTATTGGGGCTGAGCCCCGGTGGTATAGTGGTGTAGTGGTTGTGTGCGGGACTGAGGCCCAATGGATTGGAGGTTCAAATCCAGTAGCAGCTCTCCAGGAGCAAGGCTGGGCCTCTTACTCCCACCACCAGAGGGCAGTGATGCCAAAAAAAAAAACAAACAAAAAGTTTTATTGGCATATAACTCATGTACCACACAATTGAACCATTCAATCATATTAACAAGATTTGTGCGATCACCTCCACAATCAATTTCAGAATGTGCATTTCTCTTCTAGCTAGTTATTAAGAGCATTTCTCCATATGCTAGCTGGCTAGTCATTCTTGTATTGGATTTGATTAAAATGCTCGCCTATACCACAATTCTCTGAATGGAGCATCCTGGTGGAGCACTGGTTACATGCTCAGCTACTAGCCACAAGGTCAGAAGGTAGAACCTACCAGCTCCTCTGTGGAGAGAAAGGACCTGACAACCAGTCCAGATTACACTACAGGAAACTCTATGAGAGAAGTTCTTGGTGCTGCAGCACCCCTAAGAGTTCAGATCAACTTAATGGCATTCAACAACATATTCTGCACATTTGGGGTCATCTTCAGGCAGAATCCACAACAACCCCCCTCCCGCCACTGAGTACTCCAAAGGTCTGGCCCCACATAGATAACAAAATTAGAAACTCCTTGAGCTCAAACCTAATCACCAACAACCACGAGTAATAAAATCTACTTTCTAATGAAGAACACAATCATGTTTGCAAATTTAATTTTCTATGGGTGTTCATTTTTTATAAATGATTGTGTGTAATGCCAAAATAGGGCCGCTAAGGGCAGAGGTTTGGGGGTGGTGTGATTCAGCAATAAATGGCTCCCATTACACTCTAGCTTCTGTAGATGCAACAGTGTACAGTGATAGGAATGCCAAGATTGCTGCCACGCTTGAGCAGAAGTGCAGTTCGAAGCAGAGGAAAGGAGGCCTGGGAGTGCCATGGATTGCATGCTGGTCTGCCAACCACAGGGTAGGCGATCCAACCTACCATTTGTTCCTTGAGTCAAAAATGAGGTTTTCTGCTCCCAAGATTTACAGCCTCAGAAACCCTATATAGCAGTGGGTTTCAACCTTCCTAATGCCTCGACCCTTTAATAGTTTGTCATATTATGGTGACCCCCCCCAGCATAAAATTATTTTGTTGGTACTTCATAACTAATTTTTATATTGTTATGAATTGGGAGACCTCTGTGAGAGGGTCATTTGGGACCTAAAGGGCTCGCGACCCACAGGTTAAGAACTGCTGCTATATAGAGTTGCCCTGCGAGTTCTAATTGACTCGATAGTAGTGGGTAGGGTGGTCTATCAGAGGAAGTGGTTTGTATGTCACTTCCACTTCTCCTCTGCAGAGGTGTTATATGCAAATGCCCGGTCTCACTGTTAACCACACGAGCTGGGAAAAAAAGATGAATAAAGGAGAAGACAGCTTCCAAGAAGATGTTCTCACTCTTCATGAGCTTCCCAAAGAGGTTGTTGCAAAATGCTGGTCTGAGTGGGCCATAGAACCAACTTAGGGCAGTTCTTAGGGGTTTATGGTTGTTGCAGGGGACTGTGGGAGTGCTGGTGGGGTAGTGGTTAGGAATTGGGTTGCTAATTGCAAGGAGAGAAGTTAAAACCGTCAGTTTCTTCTTGGGAGAAAGGGGTTTTCTTTTTCTTTTCTTTCCTATTTTTAATTAAAATAATTTTATTGGGGGTGTGTATATAATTTTCACAATTCATAAATAGAGATACTGTGCCAGGCACCTTCCCATGCCTGCTGCCATTATCATCCTCCACATATCTGCTTTTCCACTCGAGCCATTGATATCAGCTTCCCATCCTTTCACCTGTTCCTGCTCCCTACCCCCCACCAACTCTCAATATCCTATAAATTATTAATGTTCTGTCATATCCTACACTGCCCAACATCTCCCCCTGCCCACTCCTCCAGTGTCTGTCCTCCAGATAGGAGGTGATGTGTAGATCCTTGTAGTTGGCTCCGTCTCTCTACCCCACCTTCCCTCCACCCATCCGGTAACTCCAATCTTACCACTGGCCCCGAGGGGCTCATCTGTCCTGGGTTCCTCATATCTCCAGCTCCCATCTCTACCAGTGTACCTTCTCCAGTCCAGCTGGATTTGTAAGGTAGAGTTGGGACCATGAAAGTTGGGGGGAGGATGCCTTTAGGAACTAGAGGAAAGTTGTATGCATCATCCCTGCCTCAATGAACCTTGACTGGTCTGCCTCCTCTCCGTGACTCCCCTGTAAAGGGGTGACCAATTATCCACAAGTGGGCCTTGGGTCCCCATACTGCTCTACCCCTCATTTGTAGTGATGTGACACTTGTTCTTTGATGCTTGATATCTGCTCCCTTTGACCCCTCTTGATTACACAGGTTGGTGTGCTTCTTTCATGTGAGCTTTGCTACTTCTGTGCTAAAGTGCCACTCATTTATCTTGCCTTTAAGACCCCAGGTACTTTATCATTTGGTAGCTGGGCACCATCCGTTTCCTCCACTCCATTTGCCTCTGTACCCATTTGTCCTCAGCAATCGTATCGGGAGGATGAGCACATATTGATATGATTTTTGTTCTTTGATGCCTGGTACCTGATTATTTCAACAGCTCATGGTTGCACAGGCTGGTGTGCTTTTATGGTGGGCTTTGTTGCTCCTGAGCTAGATGGCTGCTTGTTTGTGCTCAAACCTTTAAGACCCCAGATGCTATATCATTTGATAGCTGGGCACCATCGGCTTTCTTCACCACTCTTGCTCATGCCTCCACATGTCCTCAGTGGATGCTTCGGGAAAGTGGGCACACAGTGATATGGTTTTTTCTGTTTGATGCCTGCGACCATGGCTACAGACTGGCGTGCTTCTTCCATGTGGGCGTGGCCACTTCTCAGCTAGATGGCCTTTTATCCTCAGGCTTGATAGCTGGGCACCATCATTCTTCTTCACCACATTTGTTTATGCACCCATTTTACTTCACTCACCGTATTGGGCCAGTATCATGGAATACCAGATTTATAGAACAAAGTGTTCTTGCATTGAGGGAGGACCTGGGTGAGGGCCCAAGGTCCACTTGCTGCCCCAGTACTGAACCTATAAATATGTTCTTAGATTCCCTCATAATTATATTTATGTACATGCCTGTGTTTAGACCTCTGCAAGTGCCCTTTGCCTTCTAGTTCTTTCCTCTAATTCCTTCCATCTCTCTCCTGTCCCACCATCATGCTCCACCTTCATTGGAGTTTCCGTACTTCCTCTCAGTTACATTACCCATGTTTAAACCCTACCAGACCTCCCACACCCTCCCTGGCACCAATTCCAGACCACTTGTTCCCCTCGTCTGTGAGCCTGTCCATACCCCTCCCCCACTTCCCCCAAGGAACTGCCAGACCCGTCATTCTCTTCTCCCAACTGTCTAACCAGGAATGCTCCCTTCTTGATTTGGTTCATTTTGGGGAGTCAGTCCGCATAGCTTCCCCACCATGTGACCCCTGAAATGTCCTCTGTCACTGTCTGCTTCAGTAAGGAGACAGTGTGACACGTCATGTTGTTGTTTGCCCAGTCCTTTCTGTGACCTATTAGGTCCCTGCAGGGGCGTAGTCCTCTGAGCATCGTGAGCCAGCATGGGGACTGGATCAGCTTCTCTTCCTCCCTTCTTGCCTTCCTCCCTGTGGGTGTAGCATGCTAGCCCCTCCCCCAACCTGTTCTCTGCCACGCCCACTCCCAGGGAGTGGGGGTCAATCTGGCGCTGGTTGCAAAGACTAGTTTTCTATTCCTGTAAAGTTACAGCCTCAGAAACTCAACAAGGGGCAGTTTGACCCTGCCCTAAATTTGACCAGAAGGCACTCAGTTTGGTTTTAGAGGTGCCTGAAGGGGCTCTGGTGGGTTAAACTGACAAGGGAAAGACCAGTGGGTTTGAACCCAGCAGACCCCACTAGGAAAGAAGCTCGTATGTTTTTCAAACCCTATGTAATTTGAAAAGTCTACAGAGTAGTTCTACTGTGCCCTACAGGATAGCTGTGAGTCAGACTCTACAGCAGTGGTTTTGAGTTCAGTGATACTGGCTCTGGAGTCATGGTGGCTTACGCATTGGGCTACTAAGCTGCAAGGTCAGTGGTTCAAATCAATCAGCTGCTCCATGGGAGGGAAAGGGTGCTCTCTGAAAGACAGTCTCAGAAATCCCCTGGAGCTGGTCCATTTGGTTCTGTTGGGCAGCAAGTCACTATTGACTCCATTGTAGCTTAGTTTTGGGGGAGATGTCTAAAACTCTCACTGAAATGAAAAAGCCCAGTTCATAAAGTAGGTAATTTCCCAAGTCTAGAAGCCTCTTTTCTACTGGGAAATGGTGTTGTTTTCCTCTCCAAGATAGCAGTAGCAAATGGAGAAATAGGAGCTTATCTATTGTGAAAAATCTCATTTCCAGCATGACTATTATGTCATTATTGAGCAAGACTTTCACTGCAAAGAATATGTGACCCCATAGAACTACACTTGATGGCAGAATTGGGTTATCTTCAGGGTTGAAAATATAAATGTATATGTTCTTGATACTAGTCAATCATAGTATCCACATGGGCTATTTAAAGTCTTGATGCCAAACTTGTTTGAAAAGTTTTATTTGGTAGAAGAAAAAGTCTACAACCAGATCTTTACAAAAGAATTTATGCAAGAGTCATGAAATAAATTTGTACATAAGGTTTTGCTGTCAAAATTTGAGAGAATTATTAGCAGTTAATTTATCATAGAAGAGTTCACACAAAATTATATGCAAAGCAAGCAGAAGCTTCAGCTATCCCATGATGAATCAGTTTGTTACAACTCATGTTAGAAATGGCACTGGGCTTCGGGAAAGGCATCTCTCTATGGGCTAGAAGGCAAATGGAGTGATTTCAAACTTTAGGATATCTAAATACACTTAAGATAAAAACAAGGGTCTCAACAAGCATGGCTACAGATTTCTCATCATCTTATCAAGTCCATGATATCTACAACATTCATTCACATCATGGCTTTCATCTCAGAGTTGGCAGTTTTCAAACATATATACATACACATTTATATATACTGTATTAGACATTATTGACAATAATTGTTACTATAGGTCATATGTAGAGGCTTCCAAGAGTTCATGAAAAAATGGAGTTAAGAGATCATGGGATTTCTCAGTGAGCTTTTTGAAGCTCCCTCTTATGTCTCTGTGTATCGTTGATTTGGTCAAATGCACAATCTGACACTGACCTGATTGCCTATCTGACAACAGAAGGCAGATGTACTAAAATGACCCCAGGATGGAGGACTGTTTCTGCAATCAGTCAGTGTATAAACACCAACACTTTCAACAGGCCCAAATAAACAGGCACCAAATGGGTTTGGGAACACATAGGAATTTGCAATCTGTGTCTGTTAGAGTGTACAGGCATAAAGTGGTCACCATGTTAACAAAATATTTAAAAATCTCATTTTCCCTAAAGGGGAAATCAATTATCATCCCACAATTAAAAACAAACACTGGCATTCAACTCCCAGTTTAAATACATTTATTTAGGATGTGACCCTCATTAAGTATTCCAGAAGAAATTGACTAATGATTTAATTATATAAGTGTAACAGTATTTATCAAATGCAGTCTGATTAAATACAATGTTTTATATGTATACAGACATAAATACACACACACACACTCCTAGTACCTTTATGAGATTCTTTAAAATGCTCCCAGTAGCTTATCTGATATTGATAAAAGTATAGGTATTAAGCTTATAGAGTATAGATAAAAATATCTTTGCCAGCTTACTTCTGTGACACCTGTGGGTGAAAATAGTTTAAATTCAACAAGTTTAAATTTTGATTTCTAAAAGGACTGTGCTTTGGTATCTAAACCTTATAAAAGCTTAGTTTTTTCAAAACAGAGAAAGCAGAGAATATCAAATGGGGACAGGGGTGCAGAAATACCAAATGGGGAATGTCAAAACTGTCATGTGATGAACCAGGGGCAATCACAGATGCCTGGTTGAAACTAAGCCTCTTGAAGCTATCTTAGGGGGCATGAAAAAGGTCTGATGAAAAACTTGATTTTGTAAATGCATCTTTTAACAAGTTGGTTAAATGTGAATGTTAGTGTTTTATAGACTCCCATTTTACAGTACTGGAGCCTAATGGCAGTAAAGCCCACTACCAGGATGACTTCTTTTTGTATAAGACCCTGTATATAACTGTTGCTATCTTTATGTAAAGAAATGTTCTGAAGTGAGTGCTGAAAACTGGTTACTGTTTGCACTAGCTTGTATCTGTGTCAAACTTCTCTTAAAAGTATGAAAACAAAACAAGGTTTCTGAATTTTACCACTTATAATCCCAATTTCATATTTGCTTTATTCAGAAATCTTTGTATTCCAAGTAGTGGGGTGAGACTCTTATAAACATGGACTCACAGTGCTAATAAGATGGTCTTTTCAGACTTTGCACATTGGGGTCATACTTAAAATTTTAGTATGAGACTCTACTGCTAAAAGATTGGAAAATAGGGCTGAGCCCCACTGGCGAAAGTGGTTGAGTGCAGGACCGCGGCCCATTGGTTTGGCGGTTCAAATCCAGCAGCAGCTGTCCGGGAGCAAGGCTGGGTAGCACCCACGACCACCAGAAGGCAGTGATGCCCCTCAAAAAAACAAAACAAAACAAAAAAGATTGGAAAATACTGCCATGTAAGAATTCGTCATTCAATTTAATTTATGAGAATAATATTTAGTGAGCTTTTTATAGTGAATTCTTTTCAATTTTTCTGAACTATATTTCATAATGAGCCAATTTCTATAAAGTGATGCATCTCTTCATAAAAAGTAACTTTAAACATTGAGAAATAACACTAAACTTATTCATGAATGCTTTGGTCTCAACTTTTAAGCCGCAATTCTTATTTTTGAATTACTCTGATATTTATTGTTGTGTTTTAAATCTCAAAATATGCTCATGTGGCAGGTAATACAAGTTAGTATCTTCACAGATCAAATAAGTGTGTGTATGGATTATTAAGGCATATTTGGAAAATGTGTTTTGGTTGTTTTATTACAAAACAGTTGCACACCAAATTCAAACAATCTTTTTATTTATTTAGAAATCAACCTCAAAATTCACTTCTGAGCTTTAGCTTTTGTTTAAAACCAAGACATTTAAAAGCATCAACACTATTATCCATTTGGTTAGAAACATTCTCACAGGTGGACTGGAGAAACACTCATTACATTGACGAGGCACAGTACGATGACCAAACACACCAGAAATCAGGGCACACTTTTCCTGGGGTAACAGTTGGCGGTCAGCACAGGAGTCACCCTTCAGCTGTGCATGTTCTTATCTCTCAGTCTCCTCCAGAAACAATTAGTAGGTCTTAAACCAACACATAAAGAGATTGCTTATAACTTAGCTTAAAAACAAAACAAGTAACTCTACCTGCTCTCTTAATCACATTGCAAAGCTGATGCAGAAGAGTTTAAATTGGAGCCTCACTATCATTGGTGGTCTTGATAGCTGTGTCCCTGGACCATTTTCTAGGTGAGAAAGAATTCTGAGATGTCCCTGGTTTCAGAAATCTGGTTTCGGAGGGAGTGCATGGTTATAAGATTTCACATTATTGCAAGGTTCCAACAGTTCTGAATGGGGGCAGTGAATATGAATCACAGTAGAAAATCCTTAATTTGTTTACTGGAAAAGCAACAGGTGCTACACACAAGGAATACTTATATCTTTTTTTAATGCATATATAAAATCTTAATTGCATAGGGATTTAAACATAAGGCCAAGAAAGATAATAAGTAAAAAAAAAAAAAACTTCATATAAAGGGCACTGTGGTGTTAAAAGATAGGAAAGAAACAAGCCTGCATTGCTGTCTAGTTATAAATCACAGTATGTTGCTATAACTAACAGTGATGTCAACTGTTCCATTAATTCCACCTTGGAAACCAGTATTACTGTGGTGGTGGTGCGCTGTGGAGTCCATTCTTACTCATACTAACCCTGCATTTCAGAGTAGACCTACCGCAGACAGTTTTATAGCTGGGCTGTAATCTTTACAGAAGTAAGACTGCCACATCTTTCTTCCGTGGAGCAGGTCGATGGGTTTGCACTGCTCACCTTTCAGTTAGCAGCTCAGCAATGAACCATTGTGCCAGCAGGGCTCCTCAAACCAATATTCCAAAAGCACAACTAAAGCTCATTAACTATACCTGATCAGTGTATTAGCACATCTGTGCCTGGCACGTACCTGATTAGTTATACAATCTACCTCCTGTAAATAACATACAGTTTAATACATGTTAACAAATGTGAGAGTGCATCGTCATGGCTTGTCACCAGTGAGCTGTAGGCTTACTTAACAATTTTTTTAGTCAGTCTTTAAGTGTGAGATCCCACCCAGCAGAACCTTCACCCAGTAAGCCCCAAACACTATAATGAACAAGAGAATACAACTTCACTTTAATAACTTCCTGTACATGAGTCAGAGAGCTAGTTCCTAAAACCAGTACAAACATTATTTCTTGGTATTTTAGAAGGCCATGAGTGACAAACCCAACTCTCTCCCCTCTGGATTTTCAGCTAAGGGTGACCACCTGAGGGTTCAGGCAGAAAGTTAAATTGTGAATCTATGTCTCATTTTGATGCAGTTAAGCTGTAGTTTCAACAACAACTTCCAACTCTAAAAGTAGCTTAATTAACTTAGTATTGTTATAGTGAGTACTATGAAGGAAAACAAGAACTCCCAAAGGAATTACATGCTAAAGTACATTTGGGAAAATCCAAACCAAAGTTTTAAATGAAAAAGTGCAAAAATACAGTAATACTACAAGTGTGTTAACTGTGGACCAAGGTTGGTCTGGGAGCTAATCAATACTATTTCCGCACATTATTTACATGTTTTTGATTTCTCAGATACCACAAAGCACCATTCAGGGTGTAAATGACTTGATACAGGACTGAAGGGTCTTGTGACTTCAACTCTGCTCATGGGAGGGTCTCTGAGACTGGAGGGCAGCTGTCGGCACTCACACACTGCCGCCGCCACCATGGGTTTGCTCTTAAGGTTTCGCTGGGCAGCTCTGTTCTCCTTGGTTGAAGAGCTTGAAGGCAGCCTTTTCATTTCATGCCCTTGGTGGGTGTTTCGGATTCCGTGGACTGCCGCCCATCTGTCCAGGCTTCCCGGGTGTTCTTCAGTGCCAGGGTTTTCTGCTGGTCAACCACGACATAATCCACCCTCTCGTCTGCTACACTGCTGCCAGAGCCATTGCTCTTTTGCTTAAAAAAAAAAAAAAAAAGTTACCTCATGCATAAAGGAATATTTTGGAATGAAAATTATTTTCTAAACACAGATGCACACACACTCTCTCTCTGCAAATACTCTTCAAGTTTCACTAGGTCAAACAGAAAACACATTCACCCCTGATCTAACACTGTTATTTCTATCTCCCAACTCTATATCATTTGTTCTTTAAATTTAAAATCCTTGGGGTCTCAAGAGTTCAAACTACGGATGCGTTCAGCTAAAATAAAAATTGGACCAAGTAGGGACACTATACGGTCTTTTCAGGAGCTCGGGTGGTATAGTAGTTAAGAGTTATGCTGCATGGTCAGCGGTTCGAAACCATCAGCCGTTTGGCAGGAGGAAGACAAGGCTTTCTACTCATGTAAAAAGTTATGGTCTTAGAAACTCACAGAAGCAGTCTACCTTGTCCCATTGGATTGCTATGAGTCGTAATGGACACAATGGCAGTGAGTGTTATGACCTGCTCATCTTAAGATACAGTTTAGTCTTTAGCATATATGTAATATTTTTCTTTATATTCTGAGGATTCACTTTCAGAGATTAAAAATGTTTTTGGAAAGTAAGCAGCTGGAGGGGTCTTCTTCCCCTTAAAACGCAACTAGATCCTAGCCAAAAGATACATGAAGGGACTTAAAAAGTTGGTGGACAAATGGAATCGAAACACAGTGCAGATGTCTATGACCTTTCTGAGAAGACTGCTCTTTCATATGAAAGAACTCTAGAAGGATCCAGAGTGGTGTAGTGGTTAAAGTGCTTGGATGGCTAACCAAAAGGTCAGCAGTTTGGGCCCACCAGCTAGTCCACAGCAGAAGGATGAAGGCAGTCTGAGTCTCTAGAGATCACAACCTTGCAAAATCCAAGGAGCATTTTTCTACTCTGCCCTATAGGATTGTTATCCAGCACAATAAAATGGATGGCAGTGGATTTGATTTGTAGTCTGTACTTCCTAGAAAATTGGAAAAGCAGGCAGAAAAGTGTATTTTTAAACTGTAAAAAGGGGGCTCTCTTGAGAACAATTGTCCAGCTGAGCAACTTATCAGACAGTAAGCCTTCACGCCTTAGGAAGGTGGTCCTAAGGGTCTTCCTGCCAAGTTAAGGATGCTGAAGCTGAAAGGGACTAAAGTGGTCCTAAGATGGCAACATCTCCTGCTTTCTAGAAGAAGCAAGTACAAATTGTTTTGAGAAAACTAAGGCCTCTCTGTGGCAGTCATTTGACATATGTGTCAATTTCATGATTGGTAGGCTAGGGGTGGAGTTTAGGCTGTCAATCTGGAGATAGCCAATGAGGCCTCTGTGTGGGCATGGCTTTCTCCTGAGAATTCTGGGAAGTCTCGCGGTATTTCCCAATTGGAGAAGAAAGACTTGAATCACACTCTCTTGGAGATGAACTACTGACAAGATGAGATGACAGTATGCTAATCAATCTTGATTCTTGGAGAATGCAGGAGCTGGAGGAGAGGCCACAGGGGCTTGCCCTGATGGAGCCAAACCTATGGGGCCAGAGAAGCCATGTGGAGACTCTCCCAGTGTTGAGATGCTTCTACTGCCACCGGACACACAAGACTCTCCACCCAATGGTCTGTGATTGTCCTGATGTCATTGCATGTGCTTTGTAAGTCAGAAGGAAAATTTATAGACTGGTATTGAACATATAGGCTATTATCGGATTTGTGATCTTGGACTGGACTGGGTTGGGATGCTCTCTCAATGTTCCATTCCTCTTGTATGTGAACCTTTCCCTTATATCCATATGCGTGTTTATGAATTTGTTTCTCTAGTCTACCCGGACTAACACACCATCAGAGCTTTATAGATATGCTTAAGAAAATGAACACTCAGTAATAATTTACAATGCACATCAGATAGTAAGACACAGCACTTGTGAATTAGCACACACAATAAACATGAGATTGATACCCTCAGGTTTTAGATACAGAGCTTATTCCTTAGACAATGTAACTAACACACACACACATAATGTTAAGTAAGCATCTTAATGGTAACCACTTAAAAAAAGTATATAACTTTTATACTATTAGAATGAAAAAGACCTATTTATTAGTCTCCCAAACTTGTGTCACTTGTGATTTATCACATAGCATCAATAGGCTAACCATCTTTAAACAAAACAGAACTAAGCTTTGATACTTCACATTCAAATGAGCTAGCTATACTTCCAGAAACAAGGCTTTGCTTACCTTTCGTGGTGGGGTGGATTTTCCAGAATCTAAATCTAAGTCTAGGTATTCCACTTGTTTGTCTCCTTTGGCCTTTATCATAGGACTGCTTCCTCCATCAAGACTATTACTGCCAAAAAGATTCTGAAAATAAATTACAAGAAAAAAATTGTCAAACATTTATGAGATATGCTATTCATCTTGTTTGCCAAAATATTTATGTTAAGGAGGGCATAGTGAATAAATGTCTGCTTGAAAATTAGATAATCTCTTAAGATTTGAGGATAACTAATATGTATTTTAAAATGGAAACAATTTTCAATAGTGCAAGCTGAAAGTAGTTTCAAAAGGCAAAAGTGGTTCAAGTGGCCATCAAGCTATTGTTAATGTTAACAGTGAAACCTGAAAAGAACTAAATATTGCACCTATACTCAATTATATTTCTAAGATTGAAGCCCTACTGTTAAATTCATTAAGTCTTTTATGTTTCATTGAAAAAATTTCACACTAAAATTAGTTTGCAAGCACTAAGTATTAAGAATAATGACTTTTCTGTTTCAACCATATGGAATTTCTACCCTTTCATTTCCGGTTTTTCTCAGCCTGCCCCACCCTTCTCATAGGAAATGCATACTAGGAGGACTCCTCCATTAATATAAAAAATGCAGTGAAAAGGACAATCAGCAATAGCAATAAACATGCTTGTGAGACAGAAAATTTAAAAGGAACTAGACTAACGGCAACTTGATGATTAATGCTAAACAAGAATGAGAAGACGATATGAGCTTGCAAACTGACAAACTCAAAGTTACTTCTCAGACCGTCCTCTGAAGGAGCTCCAGATACTTGTTTCCACGCCTGGCTGCTATTAGGTCCATCTAGAAATGCACCCAGTCCCTTGAAGGTTAGACCCTCCACTTAAGGACTTCCAGTCCTAGCACATGGATAGGATATTGTTGTCCATTGACCATCTCAAAAACTTTCGAAGAAAATGATAAATGAGGTAAACAGAAAAATTTTAAAATGGTGCCTATCAAAAACTGTTGGTTCCACTTCTCTTTGCTTCAGCTAAATAAGGTATACTGTGTTTATTTGCCAGGAAAAGAATTGTTTACTCCCTTAGTTGGTAGCAGGGTTGCCATGAAACTACTACTCCCCATGAAACCCTTTACAAATTACACAAAGACCCTCCTTGCTCTGTGAGGACAGGGCTGTGAGCAGGACAAAGCCTGAGCTTCAAAGACTCACAAACTCTTTGCAGGAAACCACCTGCCAACTCAATGTTATGACCCTATTTGGAGGAACAGATTTCAAAAATCAAATTTACCAAGCAAGTGCTATTAAAACATTAAAGATATATATTGAGGAAAATATGAAGGGCATCCAAAAGTGCAAGCAGATTTGGCACTCAGTTAGTATAAATTCCATCCACCTCTCTCTGACGTAATTTTTAAAAAAAGGGAAACAGAAATTGTCATGTTTTCCTCTGAATGATTCCATATTTTGCTTTCACATAAAAAAATCAGCCATGAATCTGCATGTGCCTAATTAAATAAAATTCTGTATTTAACTGTGCCAGTGAGATAACACATTCTCAGGAGTTCCTTGACTGAAAACTTTTACAAGAACTGACAACAGTCTTACACAATTATAGAAAGAAGTCATGCACTTATATGAGCTACATGCAAATTCTCATCTAGGCTAGTCATAAAGAATTTCTAGCTGTGTTTTATGTATAAATTATTATGGGAGTTGAAAAAAAGTCATCTGACAAATTTTGTGGTCTCCAGTTTCTTTGCTCTTGACTCACCTCAACAAGGAATAAAGTGTGTCTGCTGTTCCAGCCTTTAACTCTGTATTTTTGCAAGAGTTCAGACTTTAAGTCTAGCAATTTTTATAAGTGTTCTGTCAACTCGGTCAACCACCTCACTAGTGTTATGGTTTGTTGAAGTTTTAAAAGTACGTAGAATTATTCAACGTTTTATTTTTATTATGCAGCCATTTTGTCTTTAACCGTGGTGTGGCATTAGCTGGATTTCAAGAGTCAACACTAACAGTTCATCTGAAGAATGCATGATTCCTGACCTTTGTAGCAAATCATTGTTTCTATGTGGAGGGCCAACTCCATCTTCACTAGTCTAAGAAATGTGTCCTGCTCCAGGATTTCCATTTGTAGAATTCAAATCCCTATATAAATCAGGTCTGTTGAGATACTTCCAAAGACTTTTCTTCTTTCTTTTTAAACAAACTATCCAACCACACGCCAGGCCTTGTTAACATCTATCAATGTGTTAGGTCTCCAGATTAAAGAGGTTGAGGAAATATTGCTGCGATTATCACATTCCTTCTAAGAGAGTGCTTGTACCTTGAGGGAATTAGCACCTTGAGGGAGTCCGTTGATGGGTGTGTGGAAAAGAGGAGGCTCTCTGCGTCTGTAAAGCTTGAGTCTCAGAAACCCTACGATGAGCTGGAATTGACTCAAGGCAGTGGATTTGGTTTGGTTTACCAGAAGAGCCCAGGAAGCACAGTGCCTGGCTATAAGCTGGCTTCCTGAGGAGCCCTGGGGGTGTAGTGGTTATATGGTGAGAAAACTGCAAGGTCAGCAGTTTGAAAGCCCCAGCAACTCCATGGGAGCCAGGTGAAGCTTTTTATTTCTGTAGAGGCCTGGGGACCCACAGGGGGCGTTCTGTCCTGTTTCACAGGGTTGCTGTGCGCTCACACCGACTCCGTGGCAGTGAGTTTGAGTTTGTCTTTGATGTGCTCCATGGAAGGAGAAACAACTGCCGATCAGTTCCTGTAAAGATTGCAATCGAGGGAGCCTAAGGGGTAGTTCTGGTTTGTCAAACAGGGTTGCTAGGACTTGGAATCTACTCAGTGGCACAGAACATCACATACTCTGTTTTGTCAAACATTTCTCAGACTTTCTGGTTGTCTTTCAGTCTTTTCCCTTTGTTAAACATTTATCTGTTACAGATATTCTTTATTACACATTCTTCCTCAGATTTTCATTTTCTGACATTTGTATCAGAAGGAAAAGTTCGTTTGACTACCTGAAGGTGAAAACTGGTCGCAAGGTCTACTCTGAAATGGCATTTAGAATTTACACGCTCCTAATAGAGTATATTTTAATTAATTAGTGAAGGGGGGAAAGCTAGTTTTTTAAAATACTTTTATTGGGGGTTCTTACATCTCTTTTCACAATTTATACATTCCTCCAGGGAGTCAAGCACATTTGAACATATGCCACCATTATCATTTTCAAAGCATTCTTTTCCACTTGAACCCCTGATATCAGCTCCCGAAAAGCTAGTTTTATGTTTGGAATCTACAAATGGAATTGTCTTAAAGAAAAGAAAGCCACTAAAATGTTACTCATCAAAATTTTAACATCAGTGATTTGTTCTTTCTGGCAGAGACTGGGATTCATTGTCAAATAACTGCTCTTCACTTGTTCCAGTGAAGGGGGTTTCACTGGGTCCCCTGGCCCTCGGAGGAAAGGTTGTACTTCCCAGTCGCTTTATGTGTAAGTGGGGTCTAAATTTTGATCGATGGTCTAGTGAAGGCAGCTTCTGGCAACGTCCTCTACAAGGCAGTAAGCTGCATCCCTTCCTGCTGCCTCTCCCATCCCTACATTTTGCAGCTCAGCATATGAATCCACTTGATGGAGCATCCTTGTGTTAAGGGAGGGCAGACTGGGGAGCTAGGAGAGCTTAGATCCCTAACAGCCTTGGATTCACTCTCTCTGCATGTTCACAAGGGAGTCAAGTAAGTGTCTATGTTTTAAGTCACTTTTTAAAAAGACCAATAAATAAGACAACCATTAAAGTTGATTTAAGGAAAGATAAGGGCAAAATGAAATTTCAAAAAATTAAAATTGTTTCGTATGGTGAAACGTCTGAAATACTTTTTGGCAACTATCTAATTTCTGGGGAAGATAATTCTGGAACCTAAACCCTCATTTCTTACGGTGATATAACTAAACTAAACAAATTATGTTTCAAAGTAGGTCTTCTTTAAACCGTAAGCTTATCTAAAGGTGTCATCAGAGAAGCATCATCAAAAGGCCTTCTGTGTCCAGCTTTGTCACAGTCAGGGCACCATGACACAGGCCAGAGGAGCTGCATAGAAAGTGCTGACAGTGGAGTAATGCCGAGTAGTCAGTATTAAGAATCAAGCATATCTGAAAGGAAACGCCTCTGGAAAGCTTCTAGAACATGAAACTTATTCAACTCACAGATATGATACACACTTTGACCTTTCCTTGGTTTTAGACCTTAGAATGTTGGGGGTTTCTTTGAATTTTTTTTTGGGGGGGCATCACTGCCCTCTGGTGGTCATGGGAGCTAATCAGCCTTGCTCCTAGAGAGCTGCTGCTGGATTTGAATTGCCAAGCCAATGGGCCGCAGTCCCGCACTCAACCACCACGCCACCGGGGCTCAGCCCCCTAGTATGCTGTTTCTTTTGTTTTCTTTTCTTAAATACATAAAGTAAGATGTAAGCATAACAAGACTTAAAGACTGGATGGCAGGATTTAGCCTGAACAACTTAAACGGGTCACAGAGGAAGAGAGAAGTGAAGCTGAATCTTTTACGTACTGGGTCTTCACTAGACAGGTTTGGGTTCATGGGAACGTAATTCTCTTCACTGTCATGCGAGTCACTGCTTGAAGTTGTGCTGTGCACAGAATCCGGTCGGGGGGACAAGGGAAACCTGGAGGAGCTAATAAGCAGAATGATCATTATCTAATTAACAATGTGACTGGTGGTTAACATTCTTCTAGAAATAATCATTTATGTGTAACCATATGCGTAAGCATTCATTGTAATTTGTTGAACATGATCAGATGCCCAATTCATATATCTAAATACACAAGTATATATTTTAACTATTTTAAACACCAAATGATCTTGAGTAAAACAAACAAGCAAAATGTATTACTAGGGGCTTGGGGATAAGTAAAAGTTACATATAAAGACTTAAGAACCCTATTTCAAGAAAAACTAACTGGTTGCGCAATAAAATATGAACGCTTATTAATGCACACATTCAACAGATTTGCAACTTTACAATTCATTCCCATTCCTCCATATAAATAAATTTGCACCAATCTGGCCTTCTATACTTACATCTCCCACCCCCACAGCACATATAAGAAACCACTATTTTTTCCAGATCAGTGGTTCTCAAACATTTTTTGTCTCACAAACCCTTTACATTTTCTAAAATGACTGAGAACTCCAAGGGAGTTTGTTTATATATCTTTGGATATTTCCTATACTAGAGATTAAAATGGAATGTTTTGAAACACCAAAGTACTTAAAAGCATGAGGGGTCTTTGAAAAGTTGGTAGAAAAATTCCATTATCTTTTCCACAAAGTTTCAGATGCCTCGTCTCTTAAGAGCTGTGACAGAGAGATGTCATCACATCATGTAGCCTTTGTAAAACTCTACTGTATACTTGTGAAGGAATGATAGTAGAATATGCAGATAATATCTTGGCTTCTTAATGAAAATATTTTTTTGAGTTCACAGAACCCTGGAAAATGGGGTTCTGCTGAGCAGCCTTCAAAAGCCACTGTTCCAGGTATTGTCCATGATAATAAAGAATTCTAGAGGTTCATGTTATTCCTATCAGCTGTAGACATTAAATGAAGACTTACTCTCGAGCAAAACTCCTAGTGATGGGAGATCTTACAGGAGCTTGCAGCTCTTCCCATTCTGACAGAGGTTTTATTTCTAGCGGTGCTGGTTTGGCTGTATCGAAGAGAAAGGGAGAGTTAGTGTTGGGCACTTTGAAAAGCTCAGTGATCTTGTGAAAGGAAACTCATTGGAATACATCATGCTTCTTTACGGATTTTATAATGATAAACACCCAATGAGAAAAGGAGTAATGGGAAACCAGGGACATTGCTTGATTTATACTTTTCACTATTAATTTTTTTAAAGTAATTTTATCCTAAAATATAAGGATCTAATCCAACATGTAAAAAATGTTCCCATAACTCAAGATTAAAGCATCACTTAAACAATTACACATAAAAATAAGAGTATAGGAGATATTAAAAACAAACTTCTGCCAATATACAGAGCCCAAATAACAACTTTTGTGTTTATGCTTCCTATGGAACAAAACAATAATTGTATCTTTAAACTCAAACTCTGTTGTAAGGAAATGAAACAATTACATCAAAAACCTTAGCTTCATTTAGTCTTTAATCTTTTTTTATCAAATTAAATAAATATCGAGCTAATGTATTCACTAGCTGTAGCTGAGTGGCTGTTCCTTATTCAACTATATATCAGAGCAGATCAAGAGATCAGGAGGGCCCACAGAGTTCTCAGTGCTTTGCTAAAATAAACATTTCTCAGAAATTTGAAAAGTGGACAAAAT
Source organism: Nesogale talazaci (assembly GCA_004026705.1). Classification (NCBI taxonomy): domain Eukaryota; kingdom Metazoa; phylum Chordata; class Mammalia; order Afrosoricida; family Tenrecidae; genus Nesogale; species Nesogale talazaci. The sequence continues at coordinate 31,193 of PVJH01002422.1, read as the reverse complement.
AATTGCCATCTGTTAATTTGGGGGTCATTTGTAATTAATTTATGAAATGTATCTTTTAGGGTATCTTTTAGGGTACTCAGCATGTTAGATTAATATTTTAGTTGTCATTTATACCAACATTCTAAAATAATCTTTTTGGGATGTTTTGGTTCCCTTCAACTCTCTGTTTGCGTATGAATGTACATTTATATCAATTGTTACAGTTGCCACCAAACTATAAAACAGGGGGTTCGTTTAGAAGGCTACATGGCTTCAATGGAGTTGATAACTAGGTACTTCTGTCAACCCAGAGCCAAAACATCAATAAAAATCTCTGACTTGTTATGTGAATGGGTTCTGCTTATTGATATATTTAAACTAGATACATACCAAAAATTGTCTTGATTAAAAGGCAATTTTCTAATTTTTAATGTTTCTTTTTTTGAAACTTAAAGGCAAGTAGAGTAAATTTAGCTGTCATACCATAGAAATGAGTCTTTATTTTGTCAAAGAAGAGATTACACACATTTTATGAAATATAAAGGCAGAAAACAACTGAAACCCACAAGCCATTGACAAGCTTAAAAACGTAAAGAAACAATGCAAAAGGACATGACTATGTTGAATTTTTACATGCTAGTTGTTAATGACATACAAGGAACGTCACCGTGTATTATGGAAAGCATTCACTTTAGAAATAACATGCTGGGAAGCTTTATTTATAACAGAAATCATATTCTTTTCCTCCACTGTTTAAGAAACACTTAAAAAAATAAAATAAATCCCCAATGTCCCACACAGCATGCGGTGCTATAGTACATACCCTTTCTTCTTGGAGCAAAGTCACCTATGGTTTGTGAATCAGTTCGCTCTAAACCATGGGGTTTGGGTCTTAAATATTTAGGACTTTGACCTAATTGGTAAAAAGAAGACTCTCTTAATATAATGTTATTTTTAAATTGGAAACGTGGCTCCTGTAAGAAAGCAACAGAGCCCAGTGCAGAAAGGTTACATCTCAAAAGCCCACACAAAAGACTGCTTATGGAGACAATGTTTCAATGCTGCTACATAACATTCATGCTCAGTGCAGTGGAAGGAGGAAGCAGCATGCAACAATGTAAAGTGTTAAAAAAGAAGGTGGGTTGTTAGTGGGATGCAATTAGCTAGGTTACTTGTCATCTTTCCTTCCAAGGAGGAAGGAAAACCATGTGCCCTGGTAGCCAGCCAGCCTGCCTGCCTGCCTTCCTTCCTTCCTTCCTTCCTTCCTTCCTTCCTTCCCTCCCTCCCTCCCTCCCTCCCTCCCTCCCTCCTTCCTTCCTTCCTTCCTTCCTTCCTTCCTTCCATCCTATTTTATATCTTCCGTCTTCTTTTTTAAAACAGGTTTGCTGGCATATTATCCACATATTATGCAATTCAATAGTTCAATCACATAGCTTTTCTTTTACTATGCTCAGAAACTCAGATCATGGTTTTGCTCTACCAGATCTCTTCCTCCTTAGAGAGTCTCTTAAGAAAGCAGCAGGGTCTCCTTCCTAAAACATTACCTCCCCAATCTGGTGGAGATGTATTAAAATAAAAACAAAAACCGTCATCTGATTGTGCCTGCATGTCGTGACCAGCAATACTTCAGAGAAACAGGTGAGCAACCCCACATTTGCTAATCCAAGACCAAGACCACGACCATTGGCTTCTCTCCAGGGGGATGGTCATGGAGGCCCAGCGACATTACGCTGAAGCAGATGTCTAGATTCAGGCATTGAAGATTGTTTTGCTTCATTTTAAGTACATAAAAGCCAAATTTTCATTGCTATCACTTTCCTTTATCATATGTACTTGAGTAGAAGCCGACCTGAATATCAGATGAGGCACCGAATTTTACCACAAAAACTGCGTAAGAAATGTGTTGGAAACCTCAGCTTATACACGAGTATATATATTAATCTCTGTCACATACAAGTTTTGCTGACAAGCCCTCTGACATTGCTTCTCGACCTTTTGGTTAAGACCAAATGTAGTCCTCTGACAGGGTTGATGATTAGCAGGTAGCCTCATCCCTCTCTACAACAAAGTCTTCATTCCAGAGTGGCATTATCATCCGAATCAATCATTCAAACCATCCTGTTCTTAAGAGCAGGTGTCTTGGTGGCCCCACTGCATGTAGGGCTTGGCTGGGAATGGAAAGGCTGGAAGTCTGACGGGGGAAAGACCTGTCAACTGACCTAAGAAACCTCAGAAAATCACTGTACTTTGCCCATGTGGTCACCAGTCAGAATTAACTCGATGGCACACGGTATCTGTTATGGTAACACATGTTTTTTTTCCACCTGCCATTTACAGAGCTGCACCAACATCTATTTGATAGTAAAATTAGAACTTGCAGGTCAAATGCTGACTTCTAGCACTTATCAGCCCTAGTGGTATAATGGTTCGTACGTTGGTCTGTGACTCACAAGGCTCTTAGCCACCCACCGTCCACTCTGCAGGAGAAAGACAGGGCTCTCTACTCCTGCAAACAGGTACAGTCTCGAACTCCACGGGGACTGCTACCCTGTCGTATGGGTTGCTAAGAGTCACATCGACTCCATCCCTGGATCCACCCAAACTGAAAGATGTGCTAAAATGTGGTGTGTGAGCTTATAAAAAAACGAGAGTTCTCTAATTGCCCAACTTTCTAAGATGGGCAATCAATCAACTCCATTGAGTTTATTCAGAAGTGAATCCACCCTAGCATCATCCTGAGCCACAACCCCTAAAACTTCATCAACATGGTGCCCACTCTGGCAGACTACTGTTTCTAAAATGAGCAAAGAGATACGCTTATTAAACACTCCCAAACAGTATACTGCTTTTCCCACAAAAGTAGGTCACGAGCAGTTCTCCTGTGAGAAAACCACATTTTGTTCAGAGCTCAAAGAGCCTGAGAGATCACATCTAGTCTCTTCAAATTCAGTGAGACAGAAAAGTGAAGGGTTTGCCCAGGCCAACAACGGACAGCTGAAGGTTTCTGGTGAGGCATGTTATATACTTCTCTCTCTATCCTTTCTGGGAAATGGGGATTCTTAGGAAACTCAGCATTTAAGAGTAGGAATAGTTGTTGGTCTCCACTTCTCTCAGTTTTCAGATTTCAGTGCCTGCTTCTGCTATGATCATAAACTACAAAACTCCACTAGAGAAAATAAATGCACTTATTACATCTCATGGACAGCTGATATTACGACGAACACCTCGATGCAGTTTTTTTTGGGGGGGGGGCATTGTGTTGAGTTGGATGCTGTAAGTAAGGAATGTGATGATTAGTAGTTATAAAACGCTTTTAAAACTACTTTTGGTTTGTTGGAAACTTGGCCAATGTGTCCTGAGTCCAAAGATTTTTTTTTTAGAAGATCCATTTTCATTAGCTATTTGGCAAAATTCTGATTTTCTGCACTTATCCCACAATAGTCACTTTGTGCATTTCTTAACTTTACAGGTCTCTGCTATCTTAACTATGTTTTCCAGTTTCAAAGGCCTTATCACTTGCTTGACAGATTATGCCAATTATCCCTCTAATCAATGACATCAAACTGCCCATCTAAACTCCAAACCATTGCTATTTGTCACCTTCCACAGCCCCAGAAATGCTTCATTTCCTGGCTCCTTAGACAAAAAATCGCTCACGGTTGTATTATTGTTAATAACCATTTCCTTTGATCCACTATATTTGTTCTACAAAAGTTAAGGATGTACTAAGGGCAACAGCAAAAAAGCTTTGAATATAAGCACTAATATGGAATGAGCAGCAGACCACCAAGGTCATTAAGAAGGTTACTCATGCCTGTATGAAAGCTAGCTGGACAACTATAGTACTACAGGACCAGAGAGGCTTATGAAAAATAATTAAGGAGGGTCTTTAAAAATCTATACCTCGAGGAAGAAAACAGTGCATGAACAAATATACTTTCTGGGCAGGTAGAAAGAGTAATTTTAATAGAAAACCAGAAGCAATTCAACTGCTCTCTGGCTTTCGTCTTCTCCATCTAGGAGAATGCTCTGCAGACTGAGAGGATAGGAGAAATGGGAGGAGCACCACGTGGTACTGTCTGGAGCCATCCAGCCCGGACATGCTTGACCTGGCTGCAGTTACATAGCCTGAACTGTTACATTTGTTGCCTGAGGTTTGTAGTTAGTTACCTTTATAACTTTAAATAGCCCTGGCCTTTGAAGCTTGACTTGCAGCTTTGTGATTGGTTGCTATAAGTTGCCCACTTCACTCCTGTATACCCCTATAAGCAAACGGACCAAGTTGAGGACTACAGGCCCTTTTGCGCGCCTTTTTTCCCTTATTTGGCACTCGTCCAGGATTGGCCCCCTGTTCACTTTACCTCAATAGCAAAAGCTGTGACCTTTACTCCTGACCCTTGGCTATATATACCCTGAGTTTTGCCCCAATAAACGAGACTTGATCAGAATCCTGTCTTGTCTCCATTTCTTGCTTTTCCTGCCCCCCAAATTCCCGCTCCTCCTTCCAGGACTTGCGAATTACGGACCCGCAGGCCGGGACATGGTACCAGGTAATTTCAAATCTCTATGAGTTATAATTCAAGACAGTCAGTGATGCTGCTACAGATAGTAACAGAATCTCCGTTAGCAATTTGGGTCAGTCTGGAAAGTACTGAAGGTGCCACAGACTGAGGTGCAGATGCTTTGAGTTTTCTATTGCATTTTCTCCTTGTGAATTGTGCTCTGATCTGATTAGACCATCCTCTTGACTATTTCCCCACTACAGTTTCTGAAGGAGTCCTGGCGGTGCCACAGTCACTGAGTGAGAAATTGGCGTTCAAACTCCTTGTCTCCTCTCCCATCTGGTCTGCAGGAGAAAAGACCTGGAGGCTTGTTGTGATGATGACTATACAGCTCCTCTTGACATGACTAAACCATAACAAACTGTATGACATGTGAACTATATGCAAATCAAACTGTCAAAAAGAGAGAGAGGAAAGAGGATTTATATCCCAGTAAAGCGTATGGCCAGTCCTACTCTGTCACCCAGGGTTGCTATCAGTCGGGAATACTTGACAGCCCAATATACTTCATCTAGTCTCTAAAATGTCTAACCAGAGCTAAAAGCGGAATACATTCTCAAAAACTTTCTGGATAACTACCACTATACTTAAATCATTAGCATCAATTTTAAGTGGTTTGGAGATGTATGCAATGTAGATTAAGTGATTTTCAAAGATGTCCCATGATCTAAAGGAACATCTGTGGGCCTGAATGTCAAGTCTTCTCAAAATTTCCCATAATCCTCTTTGTTAAAAATTTTATTTATATTTCCATAGAAAAATTTTTTTTAATTAAAAAAAAAAGTTATTTTTTGGGGGGGGCATCACTGCCCTCTGGAGGTTGTGGGAGCTACCTAGCCTTGCTCCCAGAGAGCTGCTGCTGGATTTGAACCGCCAAGCCAGTGGGCTGCAGTCCTGAACTCAACCACTACGCCACTGGGGCTCAGTCCGAAAAAAAATTTTTTATAATAGCAGTGTCCCTCTTAACAATACATTTATAAAATGTACATGAACTTCCTAACCTAAACAAAACTTAGGACTGATTTTAGGGCAAGAGTCACAGCATAGAGACACTGTACTGAAATGTGTGGTGCCACCCAGGCGGTTTGTTAGTTCTGTTTTCCTTAATGTCTGCTAACATTGAATTCAGCATGTATGTTCTACACAAAGTATGCTTGACTTTTGTTTGAAAAGTCAAACAAAAACTAAGCTCTAATATAGCTTATGAGGAGGGAAACAGCAATCCAAAGTAATAGGATTGTCTTAGTTTTGTCTGTTCCTTTAGTATTGTTGTTTGGCATCATTGTATCATTTTCTTCATTGTATCACTTTTAACTCAGTGCAGCACTTATGTACAGCAGAATGAAACACTGCCTAGACCTTTGCCATTTTCACAATTACTGCTATGTTTGAGTCACATAATGTGGCCACAGTGTCAGTCCATTTTGTTGAGGGTCTTCCTCTTTTTTACAAATCCATTGTCTTAGCAAGTTTGATACTTTTTCTTTTTTCTTTTTAAAATTTTTTTAATTTTTAAAAAAAACTTTAAAAAATTTTTTATTTTTTATTTTAGTTTTTTAGGCATCACTGCCCTCTGGTAGGAGTGGGAGGCCCAGCCTTGCTGCTGCTGGATTTGAACCGCCAAGTCAGTTGGCTGCAGTCCCGCACTCAACCACTACGCTACCGGGGCTCAGCCCCTTGATATTTTTTCTTGAGATCGATCGCTCCTGACCATATGTCCAAAGTATGTGAGGTGATCAGTTCCTCTTCTTCGGGTGTTGTCAGTTGCCACGGAGTTCTTTTCGACACAGAGACCTTGTGCATGTAAGGTCTGCCCACTCCTGTCCCATCCTCACAACTGCTCCTCTGCTCCAACCCATTGTTGCAGACACCATGATATTCCATCTCCTGGAGGGCCGTCCTCTCTTTCACTGCCCCTCCACTTTACCAAACATGCTGTCCTTCTCCAAGGACTGGTTGCTCCTGACAACATGTCCAAAGTCAGAAAGATGATGCCAGCCATCCTTGCCACCAAGGGGCCTCTGATTGTACTTCTGACAGATTAGTTTGATCCTTTAGCAGTCTGTGGTATTTTCAACAGAGTTCTTCAACACAATTCAAATGCATCTATTTTTCATAGGTCTTCCTTATACATGATCTAACTTTCACATGCATACCAGGCAATTTAATATGGCTTGGGTGAGACACACTTTGGTCCTCAAAGTAACATCCTTGCTTTTCAATACCCTCCAGTGGTCTTGGGCAGCAGATTTACCCAATGTTATATATCTTTTGATCTCTTGACCGCTACTTCCATCAGCATTGACTGTGGCTCCAAGCAAGACAAAATTCTCGATCACTCCAACCATTTCTCCATTTATGCTGATGTTATTAGATGTTACAAATACCTGGGAGAATTTTGGTCTTTTTACCAGACATTCACCTTACCAAAGGCTGCAGTCCTTACTCTTCTGGCAGTTTAATGCTTTTCACCAACATCACAAATCAACAATTCTGTTAGGTTTCTCAGGTGGGAAGTAATTCGGTTTTTAGCTTCGCATGAGAAAGAATTCATGCCAAAGCCTGGTTTGTCATCCAAGTGGATTTTTATAAAGGATGGGAGAAATTTCAGGTTTTACAGTAACAGAACACAGACAACTCACAGGACTCACACCCACATGTGGTGGGGGAGAAAGAGAGAGAGAGAAGAGAGAGAGACAGAAGCTCTGCCAAGCAGAAAGCAGAGAAGCAGCCAAAAAAGAAGCCGGTGGTCTTCAGGTTCTGGTCTTTAGGGCCCTGGGCTGGGAGGCATGTTTGATGGTACTGGTTGGACCCATTGGCTGAATGAAATCCACCTGGGTGTACCACCTCCCAGGCTCAAGGGCCTGAGTTTGGAGCATGCCTAGGAGACATCCTTAGTTCTGCTCTAGCTACCCCACACTTCTTCAATCCTTCCTGCTTTTTCATGATGCTGTTTAGGGAACCCGTTATGAGGATGTTTATTTTATGTGGAGGAGTACTTCATATTGACGGCTGTCGCCTTTCATCATCAGTAAGTTCTTTGCACTTTGGGCAGGTAAGCTTATATAATCTGCTTATTGCAGGCTAATGAGTCTTTCTGAAATACTAATGCAATGTTCTTCTTCATATAGTCCAGCTTCTTAAATGAATTATTCAACATACACATTGAGTAAGTTGAAAGGCCACGGCACTGATGCACACTTTTCGATATTTAAACCACACATGATAATGCCTCTGCTCTAACCATTATTCTATGTACAGATTCAGCATGAAAACAACCAAGTGTTCTGCAATTTCCATTCTCTAAAATGCTATGCATAGTATGAGCAAGAGTGGTGAAGAAAGTCGATGGTGGCCAGCTATCAAAAGATGGAGCACCCGGGGTCTTAAAGGCTTAAGTGTAAAAAAGCAGCCATCTAGTTCAGGAGCAACAAAGCCCACCATAAAAGAAGCACACTTTGCTGTGCGATCATAAGGTATTGAAACAATCTGGTATTAAAGAATAAAATTCAAAATCAATTGATCAATTGAATCCCGATATGATTGAGCCTGAGGGAGAAGGAATAAGTAGGGGAATAAACTAAGCCATACTTGAAGCTTCATGCTTTTCCTCAAACCATAGCACCCTCCCCTGCCCCCCCACCCCCACCTTTATGTGGCACCTCATGATATAAAACAGCTAAGTCCTGGGTTCAAGAATATTGATCTGTCACTAACTTGCTCCAGCCACAGAAGATGAAAAGCAGCCACTGAACACTGACAGATCTTTCAGTAATTCCAAGCATGCATGCCGCTTGTATTTTAAACTCTTCAGTGCTCTGTGAACTCAATTATAAATCTAGCAAGTCCAGACATATCTATGTACATTGTATGTAAAAATCAAAGTGACCCATAATGACCAACGTATACTGAAAGACAAATGAAGATCAAAAGAACAAAAGAAAAAAATGATCAAGTAAAAACCCAGTGATAGGCACACAGGGTTCTATGAGAACTGGCCCTGCTTATGGCCTTCTCATGGACTGTTTGGTGGCTGTGGGTGTCATACAGAACTAGTTGCACAGGAGTGACCCGAGAGCAGGCAATCTGTGACTTGGTCTACTGTTCATCATGTAGCCTGATGTGAAAGACAAACTGACCGAATCAAATTCTCTTGTAGCAATCTAAAATGAGTAAATAAGGAATGAAGCAATCGGCAGCAGGCGTCAACGCTGCCGGAGCACGCAGAAAGGAACTATGAGGCAGAACCAAGGCCACAGAGAGGCAGCAAAGGTCAGAGCTCTCGAGAAGCAGCAACCATTTAAAGAAGGGGTTACAGACCAAGCAGAAAAAAAGGAGGAAGGAGATGCACTCTGGCAGAGAGAGATCAAAGCAGAGGCAAGGACTTGCCATTAGAACCAAAGGCAATTGAGAGAGGAAATCCGAGAGACAAGAGGGAATGAGCAGATGATAAAAGGAGTCCCTAAGAATTCCCTTCCCACCCTGGAACTTCTGTGTTCTGTGTCTTTGCTCAAAATAAAACAGAAGCATTTTTCCTAAGATATTCTGCATGAGTGTCAGGCCCTGTTCCCCACAACTGGAACAGAGTTAAAACCAGCAGCAATGATCTTGTTAATGAGAAATGTCTACAAACAGGACAGGTTCATCAAAAGGGAATCCAGCACCTGAGACTTTTCAAATGCGGAGGTCCCAGTGGTGAGCCAGAAATTGCATCACTCTTCACCCAGCCAGGACGCTCATTTACATAGTCCTCACAAGGAAGCCACGCAAGCAGCATGCCACCGCACAACCTGCAGTCTGTGCTTCAATAACTCCAATCCTGACTTTCAGAAATGTGGGTATGAGTTACCAACTGGGGTGGGAAGTTTCTTTCCAACTGAGTTCTTAACAGAGCATGCTTCTTGAGACTTTGATGTTACTTAAGAAAGCCAGCATGGAAGGAGCAACAGAAACACTTATTCAAACCCCAGGAGACCAAAAACTCACTGCCATGGGACTGAGTCAGTTTCGACTGAGCGACCCTTGCACACAGGCTAGACCTACCCCCTTCAGGTTTCTGAGACTGCTAACTCTTTACATGGGCAGAAAGCCTGGTCTTTCTCCCGAGGAGCTGCTGGTGTTTTCCAAGGGCCAGCCTTGAAGGTGTAGGCAGGGTAATTTTTAAGAAGCTGTTATATTGACAGAATGGAAAGAATAAACCCTAGCATGTGAATAATTTAAGTCTCATTTGCTTTACCGACTCTAGAGAAGAGGTTACAGAGCAGCAGCTGTGGCCAACTTGCAGGTGTGTTTGGCTGAGTCAGCACTTTATTATATGTTATGTAAGTTATGAAATTGGCCCACGAGGTTGGTGCCACCGAGTGAATTTCAACTCATTGCGGCTCCATGTGCAACTGGACCAAGTCCTGCCTTGTCGGTGCTGCTCCCACAGAACTTAAAAGTCAAGAAATAATACATGTAAAATGCAAGTTGCTGGCTTCTGTATAATACCAATTCTTTTATTTTCACAAACCAACCAAGGCCTGGAGGCCAGTGGTTGGTGCCTTGTTTAGATGGTGCAAGTGTTCGCTTTCCCCTAATTTTTCCTGTTGCCCACCACTCCCTGTGGGGCTACTTTGTAACCTCTGTTCTAGAGATAGGGGAACTAACCCTCCCTTGAGCATCAACCTATAACATGATCCTTATTTACCTACCCACAGCAATACTGCTTTACTCATGACCATGAGACTTCAAAATCTCTCCCTCCCATGCCATTCTGGACCTCAGGACATTTACATGGTGGTATAAATGGGCACCCAGATTCCTTCTTTTCTCCATCTTCTCCTTACCTTTTCTGTCTGGCTTGAGGTTTCTGTCCACGGGGGGTGGTTCACAGTCTGCAACAGGCACTGGCCTTCTAGGAGGGGTCTTTGGGCTGGACCGGAATCCCATATGGGCAGGAGGAGGCACTTGCATTCCGAATGAAGAGAAGTCAAACGTCCCTGGTGTCATGGGTACATAATTGGCTTCCTGACTTGGTTCTGTGAAACTGCTGGAATGTTGCCGCGGAGGGGAGTTGGGATTCATGGGGACATAATTCTCATCCAGTTCCTCGCTTGATACACTTCCCACAGTAAACACATTTTTTATTTTCTAAAAACACAGATATTTCTTTTAAGAAACAATCACTGCTGTTAAGTGTGCAAACACAAATGCAAGGTCCACCAATTCCCAAGGACAAGAGGTCACTGTTCTTTAATGACCTCCTTTGATTGCAGGGTGCTGAGAACTGGTTCTGACAACAGTTTACACTTTAGGATGCCAACCGATATTATACTTACAAAATGGTTGTGGAAGCCTTCCAGTGAGCTAGATCTGTCACTTGGAAATGTTCGTGGTATATCATAGCAGTCTTGAGAGCTAGCATCTAAAATAAAGAGCAAACCATTAACATTTCTTCCCATCTTTGTCAGGTTTTAGGGTGATGAAGAAATGACGACCTAAGATTTCTTCCTTTTTCCCATATACAATAGCTCAATCTCTACACACACACACACACACACACACACACACACACACACACACACACACACTAAAAGGAATGCTCACAGCTCACACAACAGTATCCTCAATTGGTAAATTGAGCACAGATACTCCTAAGCTAACCAATACCAGTATTTGATTATAACAGTGAATGAATGTGTAGGCCTGGAACAAGATAGGATTATCCAAAGTTGAAGAGAAATACCTCTATTTTCTCATCTTTTGCCGAACCTTGGGGAAAGAAACCTTCAAGCCAAGTTTTTCATATGCTTCAAGAAGGGAATTAGAAAATAGTAATAAACAGCTAAATAAGTATCAATATAAGTTCCATTCATGATGTCTTAAATCTTCATGTTAAAAAAAAATCTTCATGAAGATTCCAAAATTGGAAATTATAAAGAGATCAGGTTGATAAGTTGGATAGAGATTGGTGATATGTCAAATGATAGGGCCCTTCTTCTTCAGGCCTGAAACTAAACTCACCTCGACACTTGAATAATCAACTACTTCAGATCAAACAGACAGTGCTTACCCAAGGATAAAGTTCAGAAGGTTAGGAAAGGAAGAGGAATGGAAACAGGAAATTCAGAGAGGAAGTGGGAAACATGATGGCACATGAAAGGGGATTGTAATCGATGGGTTGAATCAGAATGTGTATGAATTATTGGATATAAAACTAAGATGTGTCTGTAAACTTTTATGAAACTTTTCATAAAACAAAACAAACAACAAAACAAACTCCTACCTCCTCCCCAAACAAGCCAACAACAAAACTTTTTACATTCTTTTAGATGAGATAAACACACCAAGAGATTTTAGGGAAAAGATTTAAAATGTTGGCTTTTGCTGAGCCCCGGTGGCGTAGTGGTTGAGTGTGGGACTGCGGCCCACTGGCTTGGTGGTTCAATCCAGCAGCAGCTCTCCAGGAGCAAGGTTGGGCCTCCCACTCCCACCAGAGGGCAGTGATGCCAAAAAAATTTAAACTTAAAAAAAATGTTGGCTTTCTCAATTGGTAAATTGAACACAGATACTCCTAAAGAGTATCTCCTTGAGAATCTGACAAAACAACCCAGACCCAACTTGCTTCTGTCACAGAATGTAACTTTGGGTGGCAGCCTTTGGGAGATGGTACAGGAAAAGCACATTCAACTTTAGCAGTTTTAGAAGTGGCTCAGAGCTAATTAAGAGGGAGATTCCATGCATAAAACTAAAAACAAGCCAGGGTTGAGCCCCGGTGGCGTAGTGGTTGTACGCGGGACTGCAGCCCACTAGGATGGATGTTCGATTCCAGCTCCACCGAGCAAAGGCTGGGCCTCCTATTCCTACCACCTGATGGCAGTGATGCCCAAACAAAACAAAAAACAAACAAACAAACAAACAAAAAAAACTAAAAACAAGCCAACAAAAAGTATCATGGCTTGGGTGGACTGAACATTGCCTGTCAGACTCAATGAGAAAACTCCCTGATAGGAAGGAAACAGAACTCAGTAGATGTGACTAAGAGGTATTGACACAGAGATACAGGAAAGGATACAAACCAGGGTATTTGGTGCCTGGTCCCTTTCCTGCTCCTCTGCCTCACCAGGGGCCTACCCATGCAGGAAGTACAGTAAGTGGAGGAAGGAAGACATTTTGAAGGCCATACTTGTTCAAAGGTGACAAAATCCAACTTTTTTCTCTTTCTAGCTGAGCATGTACAGGCATTCATTCATGCACACACGCCTTTACTTCCAGAGACTTTCTGAAACTCCTATTGCTATATGAGCATGGGGTGGTGGGGAGGGGTGGGGATGGGAGTAAGGAGGAGAGGAGGACAGTCATTTACCATCACACTAGACACAGCATAGCAAATATTCAGAAAAACTGACTCCCAATCATTAAATCTAATAGGGGATAGATATGTCCACCAGAGCTGACCTTTTCGTAATTTGTTTAGCTCCACAGTGGAAATAGTATTGCTACGTGATGGCTGCGCTCCTGCTGGAGGAACGCAGTAACTGTTGTCTGTGTCGGAGGTCGTGCGTGTGATACTGCATGTTTCCACAGGAGATCGGTCATACACTGGATACGGTTTTGGTGGCCGAGGTGGAGGAATATCTGGAATAGTTTCTAGCTTGGACGTCTGCCCCAAGGTTCCTTCTGGAAATGTTCGTGGAATCTGGTAGGTATTACCAGGCATTGGAGGAATGTCGTAACTAATAGATACATGCCTCAACTGAGTCTCAACACTCGCCGTCCCAGATGGATTATTGAAAACATAGAGTTCTCCATCAGCTTCAGGACTCGACGGAGACACCTTTGGTAAAACATCCTGGGAGTAACTCCTGGGCAGGTTATAAAGGCTGGCGTCTACAGTAACAGATGCAGCACGTGACGGTGGAGAGTCGTACATCATCTGCTGCGGAAAAAAGCCATTCACCCCATGTTTGCTCTGGGAAGAAGCGGGGTTTTTATGAGAAGGGACGTTGTCGTTGCAGTCTGTTTCCGAGGAGTTGGATTTCGCAGAG
>PVJH01002422.1:0-17523 GCA_004026705.1 Nesogale talazaci | reverse complement strand
CTTTTCACAATCTTGTGGAAATTTAAACTTTCTACTTCTTGAACTATCTTGCTTTCTGAGCAGTACCTGGTGTTGGGTGTGCCATGCATTCATTAATGCATGCATTCTCTGGTCCCTTTGGAATCAGAGACCCCATGCTGTGGTATTCCGATATGGCTTCTCCCTCTCTAGTTATTCCTGTGCCTCCGTTAACAGGTCTCTTTCCTTTCTACCTGGTTCAGTCCCGAAATCCTTTCTCACACTTGTCTTAGCTTCATCTCCCATGGAAGGATCACAGCTCCTTTCTTCACACCAATCTTTTGACTTCCAGATTTTCAAACAGCTAAAAGGGCATTTCTGCTTTGCTTGAAGTGCCCCAACCCAAATTCACTGACTTCTCTTGCTGCCCTAGGTCTTGGTGCCCAATGTCTTTGCTGAGATTGATATAAATTAGTAGACTTCTTCACCTCCCTATTCCTGGTACTATGTATGCTGCTATACGACATATAAATTAGTCAATTTTATCACATCCCTATATCTGGTACTATGTATGCTGTTATAAGATCAATATTTATAAAACAGTTCCCACACCATTCCTCTACTCGGAGAAAAACCTCTGAAGGGCCCCTATAAGTAGCAGGAACTCCATGCAGGTCACACAGTACTTTACTTGGGATTGAGACGGCTAATAATTCAGTTCCAGTTTTGTTGTCTCATCTTATTTCCCACTATTCACGGAATCAAACCCTTTACTCTAGGAAGACTTTCTTCCTTGCTATCTAATCCCTATCACCCTATCATGCACATTTCTACCTCTCCATTTCAAAATACTAATGCATTTTCCTACTTCTGACCAAAGCCCGTTACTCCTATGACATATTCTCTGTCTTAAATATACTTGCATCATCTCATCTTGGGGTTCGTAAAGCACGTAGGCATATCCAAATTCCATACTTTGTTTATGCAAACATGCAAAGTAAGAGTGGCTAGAGGTGTAATGAGCAATAGAGAACATAGCTGAGCAATGATTTCTAGTGCCTTTGACTAGTTTATAATGTAGTGATGAGCACACACAAATATCAAGCCATTCCCAATACTGTGATCGAGATGTGGAGGCATGACCAGCATGCTACAGAAACCCAAAACTACTGCCTCTAAGTTAATTCTGACTCAAGTCCTCTGCAGGTTCTGAGGCTGCTATTCTTTACAGGAACAGAGAGCCTCAGCTTTCCTTCGAGGAGTGGTTGGCAAGCTGAATTGCAGATCTTGCTGTTCTTAGTCTACTACATAAGTAACTTTACTTCCAGGGCTTAAAGCAAGCCAGAGGGACGATGTTTATTCTATCCTATGAGTCTGAAAATTATTTCCTAGAGTGATACAAGTCTGAGATGAGTCATGTAGGATGAACAGGAGTTTGCAGGGTAACCCTTATAATAGTTGACTTATTCTGTAAATACTTATTTTTTTTCCAGTGTCCATAAATAAAGTTTTATTGGAATACAGCCATGCTCATTCATGTATGTACTAACAATGGCTACTTTTGAACTACCATGGCAGGGTTTAGTAGTGAAAGGCCAGATGGCCCCCAAAGTCTACAGATATTTTCTATCTGGACTTTGACAGGCAACACTTGATCTCTGTTAATGTAAATACTTATTTTTGATAGACTCTGACTTCCTAACATTTTGCTTCTATACTCTGAAGGCAACTTTATTTGAAGGGATGCTATGTAATATGAACATAATTAGTTGGGACTTCCATAACACCTAACAAAATGGTGGGCAAACAGTAGGTACCTTACAGGTATTTCGGAGACTTTGTGGCATAGTGGGCTACATGTTAGGCTGCTAGCCACAGAGTCAGGAGTTTGAAGCTACCTGGGTGGGACAGAGATGAGGTTTTCTATTCTTGCGCAGATTTCAGTCTCAGAAACCTACTGGGGCAGTTCTACTCTGTCCTAGCGTGTCTCTCTGAGTTAGAATCAACTTGATGGCATTGAGTTTTGAGTTATAGGTATTTGCTATTTCGTGTTCACTTTTTCAACCATAGCACAGCAATAATTTTCAGCATACCGTATATACTCAAGCATAAGCTGAGTTTTTCAGCACATTTTAAATGCAGTTTTTGTGCTACAATTAGATGCCTCGGCTGATAGTCAAATCGGCTTATACTTGAGTATACAGGGTAATTTCTTCAATTACAACAGGAAAGCCATGATACCAGTATATCACCACTGTAAGATACGATACAAAAATAAAAGTATACTGGAAAAAAATCACTTAACTATTGATTTTGAAAAGACTGGACATTGAAAGGTAATTTCAAAGTTCCATAAAGTAAAAAGTTAGTAGCACAGGTTACAGAGTTGCAAGTGTAAAATTTTAAATTATCACAGCACACAAACAAAATCAAGTTAGAATCTGAGATTAACTAGTGTTGATTTATGTAATTACTCTTCAGTTCTCACAGGTAAAGTCCCATTATAACAAACACATAAAAGCCCATCTCTGGAATACCTGTGATCTTAGCAAATTATAAATAAAACATTTGAACAAGTGCTTTGCTCCTATCCCATGTCACAGTAACTTTTTCTACATGAAAATTGCTTTTCTCATAAAGGCCTTTTATACCTTATAACCTGCTTAGAAACATCTTCTACATCTATGAGGCATCTCACTACCATGCTTATCCTGGAACGTAAGATGAAGAAGTACCAATGGAGCCTTTGCATCACAGAATTCCTTGGTTTCACTATCGTGTAGCTATTGATGGAAAGATAGGCCTCTCACTTTTCACACAGTAACGATGCTCTTCAACTCCCTCTCGTCACTCCAAGCATTCAATGTTAGATGACAATAAACTACTGTATATTTTAGAGGAGGAGGGGACATGACAACAGGGTGGAAGGTGACAGGGAAAATGAGGATTTGGGAAAGAATATATGGCTCTTCCTGCAAAGCACTGAATATCCCACATACTTATTCTTACTTAATACTCTGCAAAAGTAAAGTTTCATTGCTAAGTTTGAAGGCCTCAAAGGCAGTTTTTAGCCATGTATTTAATTTATCACCTTTCATTATCATCAGTATAGTCCATAGAATTTGCTATATTGGGATTTTACCTATATGATTAATTTCTCACACAGATTCAAAACGACACACTCACTGCAATGGAATCATTTTGCTTTCAAAATCTTCTAGTAGTAGATAGTCCTCGCCTTCTTCAGAAACCAAAGGTGACCCTTGGCTGGTTTACGATCACATAAGAAATGGAGCAACATCACATTTAGAAATCAGTGAGTTATGTTAAGCAAGCAAGATTGTTAAGTCTGTAACAAAGCCTCTGAACGTATAAACAGAATTCCGAGGTAGCCTTGTGGATAAAATGGTTCCTTGTTCAAAGATGGGAGGGAATGGATGCTTTCAATAAAAATCTCTTGAATATCAAAAAGCATCATGGAGGAACACAAACCAAAATGATAATGTCTAGATGGCTTAAAGTGGGATTCTTAAACTTACACGTGCGCAAATGCACACGTGCACACATGCACGTGATTTACCTCATGGGTTCAGGCTTCTTGCTTTGACAGTTGATTAGCAAGAGGTAGTCTTGAGGATCCTCCTGGATGCCACGAGGTTCTAGATGTTGTGGAAGGTTAATTATCTGATAGGGAGGAGGTAGTATAGCAGAGGCTGGCTCCATCAGTGTGGATGGTGGTGCTGTATTTATAGCTAAAGGTAAATCAGTTGCTTGCAAGGAGGGGCCAGGTGGCTTCACAGCATCTGAAATAGGAAAGTTAACTATTTTAGTCTTTCCTCTTCAAGACCTTTTTAAAACAAGACCCCCCACAAAAACAGGCAAAACTTTTAAAGTTTGTAAATAATCTGTTTAAATGCACAAAACTGGAATATTACATGATAATGTCACAGTTAAGACAAAAATTATCTTAGTAACTCATAGCCTATGTAACAGAAATAATTGACCCTTGACACAGATTTGAAGAGGAGGTTCAGTTCTCCATGTTAGAGGCTCATTAAAAAAAAAAAAAGCATGGTTAACATTGCCTGCATCAATCTTCTATAATAATAAATATATGGTTTCCTAAGTCAAGCCAAGATTTCAAGAAGACCCAATTTATTGTGGCTTCTATAGGCCCTGAGTGTGGTGGGTCCCAGGGTCAGAGTTATATATGTGTATTTTGCTGTTCATTCTTTCACTTTCTACTTCTCAGCAGACTAAGCAGAATGATACTCAAGTTCAAGGAAAGACTTTAAGGTATGACTTTCTGCACTCCCAGCCTCCTTTGCCATTCATGGGTCTCCCTAAAATCTTCACTAAAGGATGGACAAATGAAGAGGTATTTATTATTAGGTACTTACTATGTCCTGAAAAGAGGAGAAAACTGCTAAGTTATTTATAAAGAAACAATCTGACAACCTAGATATTAAATCCCAAATAAAATTATACCTGGTCATAAGCAATGACCACTGATATATATAACGAAGGGCTTGGTTAGATAACTGACCAAGTATACTTTGAAGGGGCCAGAAGAAAAAACCACTTTGCGACCTGATGAGGAACAGAGGCTATATGTAATGCAGAACAAAAAAAAAATTTATATAAAGATATACTAATTTATTTATTGTTTCTTCCTAATGTAAGATAAGGTTGAACTGAAATTGAGGTTTTTCTTCTCAACAATATATTACATAAAAGACTCTAAAATATGTACAGAAAACACCAAGCAGGAGCTCAAGACCGTATGAGTCTGTTTTTGATAATATCTTTCACAATGAATTTGAGTATCCATTTATACAACACAACAAATTATGTTTAGCTCATCTTATATCTCTTCATCCTAGGCAGGGAAATAAGTACATAACTTAATTGGAAAGCTTACATACTACCATCTTAGTATGGCTTCATAACAGAATATTTCCAATGGTTGGTTTTCAAGACCAACAAAAAGGTCTCAGAATGCCTATGTTTCATTTCACTACACCTTGCATGTAGTCGATGTTCAACCAATGTTCCAGTCGCCCAGCAGAGAGCCATCAAGCACTGTTTCTACATCAAATTGTAAGTAAGGAAAGCATGCAAATCTGCAAGGCCTGTTCAAATGTATATGCAACTCGGAATTCCCTCTACAAGCAATTGGCTAACCACATTGCTGCTGTTAGCTGCCATCTAGTCATTTCTGATGCAGGGAGACCCCATGCGTCACACACTAAAACTGCTCCCGATGGCTTTCTGGACTGTGACCTTTTTTTTTTGAGGTTATAATGTCTTAAAATCTTTATTATTATTACAGAAGGGCGAGAAGAGGAATATTATGTATCACAAATTAATTCCATTTTAAACAAAGATTTTATTGGCACATCATCCACATAACATGCAATTCAACAGTTATGAGTGTTATGATCATTACCACAGACAATTTTAGAACATTTTCTTCTTTCTTGTTCTTGCTGTTATTAACTCCCTATTCCCCCCCCCACCAACTTCCTCTGCCACACCACCAAGAAACTATTAGCTCAGTTATTGTCTGTAACAATGTACCTATACTATATATTTTTTCTATACTAGATTTTGTATACAGAAAAACATGCATAAACAATAAGAGATGAAAGCAAAAACACACCAAAAAAAAAAAAAACCCTGACAAGAATAATAAAATAAAGCAGTGGCAACCCTCAATAGAAAAGGAAGTAGAAAAGATAAAAAAACCTGGACCAAATTTAAAATGGGTAAAAGGAAAAATCAAATGACAAGGTATTAAATCATTGCATTTTCAATAATTCACTTTGCAATGTCCTCTGCAAGGCTCTTCATATTCCTCATCCTTGGTCAGAGGGGATTCACCCTAGCATTCCCTCCACCCCACCATCTCTCCACCCCTCCAGCAGCTCCAATCCAACCACCGGGCTGAAGATCTTGATCTTAAAGATGGAAACCAGCAAGTTTTTTTTTCATAGTACAGCTGGATGATCCTTTACTGTTAGAAGTTAAGCATAAACCATTTGCTCTACCTAGAGATTTTGTGACCACGACTAAACTCATGGCCATTGAGTCAATTCCATCTTACAGTGACCATATAGGTTAGAGCAGAACTGCCCCTGTGGGTTTCCAAGGCTGTCAATCTTTCTGGCAACAGAAAGTCTCACTTTCCGAGGCGTGGACACCTAACTGTTGACAGCCCAGCGAGTAATCTACATAGCCAGGGCTCCTTTGAGCTCTACTAGACTTGAATTATGTTGGGAAAGGAGGAAACAGAAAAAAGAACTTTTGGATAAGATGTAAAACAATACCCTAGTTTCAGAAGGTATTCATGCAGCCGTCAATATAAATACAACTCAATGTAAAGAAAATAAAAACCCTCACACCTAGACCAATAGGTAACATCATGCTTGGATCCATAATCAGTGCTCATGGAAAGATAATCAAGAGATCAAAGGACACAGTGCATTAGGTAAATCTGTTCAAGAATTCTTTTTTTACTTTTCATGAAAAGATCATTTTATTGGGAGTTCTTACAACTTTTTTTTTTTAACAAAAATAGAAACATGTTGCTGAGATTGAGGGGTGTCGGAGTAGAGACCCATCTGTAGACAATAGGACATTCCCTCACAGAAGGGTCAAAGGAAGGGGTGAGTCAACCAGGGTGCAGTATAGTACTTTCGAAACATACAATATTCCTCTGGTTCTTGGAGTCTTCCTCACCCCTCACTATCATGACCTCAGTCCTGCCTTTCACTGTGGGCTAGACCAGAGCATGTGTACAGGTGCAGATAAGAGATAAGTATCCAGGAACAGTAATGGTTGTAGTGATACCAGGAGGGTAGGAAGAAGGTGGGGAGAGGTGAGGTGGGGGGGAGGGATCAATAAAAATGAATTCTTTTCTAGACATTTACTTTCTATTGAGCCCTTGGTATCAGTTATTTTTCCCCTCCCCCATACCACCCTCATGCCCCTTGATAGATTATAAATTATTTTCACCCTCCCCCCATGTTTTCTCTTGGTCTTTCCCCTGAAGAGGGATGTATGGTTATGTGTTGATCATGGCAATCGGTTCCCCCTTCCTCCCTTCTCTCCCCACACTTTCCTCCTACCCTTCTGGTATTGCTACTCCCATTTCTGTTGCTGAATTCCATGTGTTGGGAGCTTTTGTCTCTTGTCTATACTTGTGTCCATGCTCTGGTCTAATCCAGAGTGAGAAGCAGCACTGGGGTCATGAGACTGGGGGGTGAGGAAGCCTCAAGGAATCAGAAGAGTATTGTGTGTTCCATTGGTGCTTTACTCTACCATGGTTGACTCATCCCTTTCCTGTGACCACTGTGTGTGTGTATGGGGGAGGGGGTGCACCATTGACTAAAGATGGGCTTTAGGCCTTTGCTCCAATTCCATTTGTACTCAATAATAAGTTTTTGTTTGTTTTTATGGGTCTTTTGATGCCTCTTCTGATGTCACCTCATGACCACACTGGCTGATTGGTGCTGAAAAGCAAAGACGTCACTTTGAAGACTAGGTGTGCCTGACCCAAGCTATGGTATTTTCAATCACCTCACATGTATGTGAAAGTTAGACAGTGAATCAGGAAGACTAAAGAATAATGAATGCATTTGAGTTATGGTACAGTTGGAGAATATTGAAAATACTATGAACTACCAAAAGAACAAACAAATCTGTTTTGGAGGAAGTTCAGCCAGAAAGATCCTAGAGGCAAGGAGAGAAAGGCTTGGTCTCACATACTTCGAACATGTTGTCAGGAGAGACCCGTATTTGGACAAGGACATTAAGCTTGGTCAAGTGGAGGGGCAGCAAAAGAGAGGAAGACCATCGAGAAGCTAGATCGACACGGGGGCTCCAACCATGGGCTCCTAGCTCAGAGTAACGGTGTCAATGGCACAGGGGCAGGGGATGTTGCCTTCTGCTGTGAGTCAGAAAGGACATGACCAGATGCAACAGAATAATCCTCTTCCATTTCAGAAAATCATGGAAAAGCCTTACCTTTCAAAGTAGAGTTTAAGAAAAAGACAGGGCTGAGCCCCGGTGGCGTAAGTGGTTGAGGGCAGAACTGCAACCCGCAGGCTTGGCGGTTCAAATCCAGTGGCAGCTGGGTAGCACCCACGACCACCAGAGGCAGTGATGCCCACAGAAAAAAAGAAAGGACAGACTGCATGCAAGTGGGAGGCCAGAGGGTTCAGGAGGCCGTTACAAAATCCTGCAGATGGTGCTCACCCCTTATTCTGTTGTTCCTCTACTCCAACACAATAGGTGCCTGGCACAACTGCCCCATGCAGTTCGTGTTTCAATTCTGAACAAAACAAGATACTGCAAACACTTCACGAGAGGCAGCAGCAAGAATTCTAGCCTTCATTTGTAATTGCTCAAAGAGCCTTTCCAGCTGGTAGGTTTTAGAGCTACACATTGCTTGCAGTATATTTTCTAAACTTGATGGCTATACGCTAAATGGACTGAGTGACTGGAGAGGTGTGAGGCAGGCAGCACACAGCAGACCACCACGATTGTCTGACCTTGTACTAGCACAATGGACTCCCTCCTTTTCAAACCTTTCATGTCTCCCACCCTCTTCATCACGGCAAGATACTTCCAGGTGCTCACAATAAGGAGCCACCAGCTGATGGAGATACGCAGGCTGTGGGAGTCTGTGGCTGGCAGGATTGAGAGCCTTGGAAATCCTGTGGGCAGTTCTTCTCTGCTCTCCAGGGTTGCACGATTTGAAGTTTCCTAGAAGGCTATGGTTCTCCTCCTGCTCCCTTATTATAAGGGCAGCTCATATTGCATTTATAAGAGCAAGAACTACAGAAAAACTCTCATCCCTTTTTACTAACAAGCTCCTGAAAGAAAACACTGTAAAGAGACACGATCAGAAAACCCAACTACTACAAATATGGGTGAAAAAGGGCTTTTATAAGGGATAGGGAGTTGAGCTCCACCTTTGGCTCAGAAATTATGTTATCTTTAGAGCTAAAGTGTTTGGAGTTATTTTATTCATATTAATCTGACATCTCCTTAGCACCCAACCCCTTCACTGCCAAGGAGTCTGTTCCTACTCACAGCAACCCCCAAGAGAAGGGTTCCTGAGGCTGCCAATCTTTATGGGACCAGAAAGCCTGGCCTTTCCCCCTTGCTTAGTGGAGTTAAAACGTGCTTAGGTTCGACCTTAAAAAGACAAGGGATCGCCTCCTTTCTAAGAGGACAAGTACCTATGCAGGTTATTTTGTGGTCTATCTTGCCAAAATTACTTATTGTTCTTTTTCAATAAAGCTGGCATCAAGTTTCTGAGAACCAAACAATGGTTTAGGATTTGTTCGTGTATGTAAAACTATTTCCCATCACATGGAGAAGAGTATAAATAACATTCATTAAAAGTCTAATAAGCTGCTGGAGCAAAGCCCCAGTGGTGTAGTACTTGTGTGTGGGACCGCGGCCCACTGGGATGGAGGTTCAATTCCAGCAGCGGCTCCACAGGAGCAAAGGCTGGGCCTCCTACTCCCACCAGAGGGCAGTGATGCCCCCAAAAAAATTGACTTAGAAATTTAACTAGATAATGAGGTGAGGAGATTCATAATTAATAAATTGGTTCACATGAACCTCTAGTCTGCTGCATAATTTTATTGTTTCAAACCAAATGCTCTGGTCTTAGTATCCCTAACACAAGTTAAGATGCCTAGATAATGTCTGTCAACACTGAAATGGTACAAGAGCTAAAGCCTACAGACACACGTTGACTCTTATTGGTAAGAACAGTATTTCAATAGGGGTGAAAGTTTAGTGGCAGAATTCTTGCCTTCCATATAGAAGATGTGGATTGGAATAATGCAGCATCACTGAGCTTCTCTGCTAATGGAGCCCGTGTGCTGTTGCCTTCATGCTACACAAGTTTCAATAGAGCTCCCAGACTAACACACCAGGACACAGGTCACCAGTAAGAGGATCAACAATGAAACCCCATGGATCACAATGGTCCCATTGACAAGGAGATCACAGGGATGGAGTTGTTTGGTCCCTGTGTGCATGGAGAGACCCTGAGTCAGGAGCCATTGGACGTCGAGGTACCTCACAAAATCTTACAAGGCTGATGTGTTTGCTGCTCTCACTTAGTAACCATTAACTTTCAGCTTGTGGTAATAAAACTAGCATAGCTCATTTTTTTGTTAAGAAATCGGCTAGAATCCTTTACTCTAAAGATAAGCTACATCTACTGATAATACTTTTTTGTTTATTAAAAATTGTTTTTACCTTTTTGTTTGTAATCAAAGGTAAAAAGAAATCAAGATTACACTGTTTCTATTGATTTATCTTGTCTCTTATAGAATTTTCTGTGGGAATAGATAAGCACCTGGAATAGCTATTATGCCTAATTAAATTTGTAAATAAGAACTTAATAGAGTTCATGGCGAGCTTGCTATTTGTATAATCATCTTTTGAGTCTACCATTCTTTCCTTCTTTTTATGGAATGAGCCTATAAAGGTAAATATAATAAATGGATGAAGACCAGAAACAGCAGTAGTTGCAATTTTCAATGAAACAACCTGCAGTTTCACTAAGTGATTTAATCAAATACTGGAGACCCTTAATAAGAGAGCTCCACCTGTTTAAAGTGTTTCAATAGGGCAATAAAAGTCTATCATTCTCATGCCCTTCTCCTTACTATTCAGAGAAAGCATTCTAAGAAACTTTAAAATTAGCCCCTTGGGAAGTTCTGACACATCCTGTGATTCTTAACCAGAAACAATTTACCGGATTTTTTAGGGAGTTGGGGCTATGGCTCATATATTTTGTAGTACTTCTGGAATGCTGAAGAGTTTAATACTATATTTGAGACATGAAAAGAAAACAGAGAGGTCAAAACTCCTGGCAATAACTGCCCCCAACACTTTTGTATTGCTCTGTCAGATCTTGACTTTATCACATGGAAGTGTACTTAATATAAAATATAAAGGATACACAAGAATCGAGGCTGACTGGTATATTTGGAGGGGGCGGGGAGTGTGGGTGGCAGCTCTTTGGTCTCAGGGTTTCTCCTCCTTGAGCGCGTATACATTATAAGAGGAAAACCGCTCATATTGAACTCGAGTTGGAAGAGGCGAGTCTGGTCTCAAAATGGAGGTAAAACCGCCGCCCGCCCGGTCGCCCCCAGCCCGACCCCGGCCGTCGCCATCGCCGCCGGGGGGAGGAGGGTCACGATCCGAAGGAACCGGAGCAGTTGCGAAAACTGTTTATTGGTGGTCTGAGTTTTGAAACTTCAGATGACAGTTTAAGAGAACGTTGTGAGAAATGGGGCACACTCAGATTGTGTGGTGATGAGAGACCCCCAAACAAAACGTTCCAGGGGCTTTGGTTTTGTGACTTCCTCTTGTGTTGAAGAGGTGGGTGCGGCAATGTGCGCACCCACACAAGGTTGATGGGCGTGTCGTGGAACCAGAGAGCTGTTTCAAGAGAGGATCCTATAAAGCCTGGTGCACACGTAAGGGTGAAGGGAATTTTTGTTGGTGGTATAAAAGCAGACACAGAAGAATATAATTTGAGAGCCTACTTTGAAAAGTATGGCAAGATTGAAACCATAGAAGTCATGGAGGGCAGGCAGAGTGGAAAAAAGAGAGGATTTGCCTTTGTAACTTTTGATGATCATGATACAGTTGATAAAATTGTTGTTCAATACCACATTATTAATGGGCATAATTGTGAAGTGAAAAGGGCTCTTTCAAAACAAGAGATGCAGTCTGCTGGATCACAGAGAGGTCCTGGAGGTGGATCGAGCAATTTCCTGGGTTGTGGAGGAAACTTTGGAGGTGCTGGAGGAAACTTTGGCTGTGGCGGGAACTTTGGTGGAAGAGGAGGCTATGGTGGTGGAGGTGGTGGTAGCAGAGGTGGTTATGGAGGAGGTGATGGTGGTAACAATGGATTTGGAGGTGATAGTGGCAACTATGGCGGAGGTCCTGGTTATAGTAGTAGAGGAGGAGGCTATGGTGGTGGAGGACCAGGATATGGAAACCAAGGTGGTGGATATGGTGGTGGAGGTGGAGGATATGATGGTTACAATGAAGGAGGGAATTTTGGAAGTGGTAACTATGGTGGTGGAAACTATAATGATTTTGGAAATTACAGTGGACAACAGCAATCAAATTATGGACCCATGAAAGGGGGAGGTGGTTTTGGTGGAAGAAGCTCTGGCAGTCCTTATGGTGGTGGATCTGGTGGTGGAAATGGTGGATATGGTAGCAGAAGGTTCTAAAAATTCAGAAGAAAAGGGCTACAGTTCTTAGCAGGAGAGAGAGCGAGGAGTTGTCAGGAAAGCTGCAGGTTACTTTGAGACAGCCGTCCCATTCTAAATGCATTAGAGGAACTGTAAAAATCTGCCACAGAAGGAGCGATGATCCGCAGTCAGAAAAGTTACTGCAGCTTAAACAGGAAACCCTTCTTGTTCAGGACTGTCATAGTCACAGTTTGCAAAAAGTGCAGCTATTGATTAATGCAATGTAGTGTCAATTAGATGTACATTCCTGAGGTCTTTTAGCTGTTGTAGCTTTGTCTTTGTCCTTTTCTTTTCATTACATCAGGCATATTGCTCTGTAAACTGTGGTAGTGGTACCAGGAATAAAAAATTAAGGAATTTTTAACTTCTCAATATTTGTGTAATTCAGTTTTTCTACATTTTAGTACAGAAACTAACAAAATGCAGCTTTGAAGGTGTTTCCTTGTGAGTTAACAAGTAAAGATTATTGTTAATCACTATTTTGTATGAATTTTGCTAAAGTTAACTGTAAAGAAACACCTGTTGACTTGCAGTTTAAGGGGAATCTATTCTCCCATTTCCAAACCATGATATGAATGGGCGCTGACACGTGGAGAGAATAGATATTTGTATGTTTGCAATGTGTGTTTTAGATAACTAGGATGGGATATTTCAATTAGCATATTTGTGAATTTAATAGCATTAAGATTTGCCTTCAATGAAAAAAATCTCAAAATTCCTATTTGGTTTTTGTGCATTTTCTTTAAAAGTGTATTTCAGATATGATTTAGTGTTAGCCTTGCTAGGAGTCTTGTGTTCAGAAAATCCACATTTACTTTGGTCACATTTGAACTGCTGCCATCATTTTACTTGAGTGTAACTGTCTGCTGCCCCCTGCTTAAATTCTGGAATGGGGTAGTGTTTTTTTTTTTTAACCCGTTCTTTAAAAACCATTCTTTAACAGATCACTAAGACTGCTGTACCCAAGCAAATAAGGGGCTATCTTAAAAAACAACAACAACAAAAACATTCCTTTTGAAGCACAAGAGGCATAAACAAAGCTTCAGTTTTTTTCCCTTGGTTTATTTTTTTTAAAAAATTGATATAAGCTCACAGAGCAAGAGAATAAAAATCATGCATTGTTGAACCCTTAAAAAAAAAAAAAGAGGAAAAGCTAGTTAGCAGATAACTCAGACGCAACATGAGCGCCTGCTCTCAATGACTAGCTGGTGATGACAGCGCCTGCAGATGTGCTGCCCTAACTCAGACACACACACACGCACACAGCAATGCCTATGCAGTAGTCTAGTCAGGAAGCCACAGCAAGCCAGCACACAAAACCCAAAGGAGCTAAATCATTCAAAAGAGCCAGAGCAATATACAAAGAAAAGTTGGGGAAATGGTTCCAGTTTATCCTGCCACATTGAATGCTACAGGGGAGAAAAAAAAAGTGCTCTAAAAGATTATTATTAGCACCAAAGCTGCTGCTTGGGGAGAGAGAGATACCTGTCTAGAGTAGACGAAAATAAACCAAGGGGGAGGAAGAGAGAATGAAGTACATCCTGGCCCACCAAGCCTTTAGGACAGTATTTCCACTCAGAACTGTTGATACAAAGAAAGGACCATATGGTTGGCCCCAATATGAAATACAGCTACCCTCACTGACCCAAGACATTTTGGGGTCAACAATGGAGAAACAGGGTCAGGATTATACCGTCTGACTCAACCACACCAAAAAACTAAGGGTGTGCGACAGAACATGGAGCTCCAGATTGAGCACCATAGATAAACTTTGTGATCAGAGTGTGGCATCCCATCCCACTCAACCAGGAGACACTCTTGGAGGTCAACGAACAGACCTTAAACTATTTGAAGGTTTTTATAGATATTATTATTGTATTTTTGCATGTACATCTACATGTTGGATATTGGGATTTTTGTTGTTGTTGATGTTTTCATTTCTTTGGTTGCTTCATTATAGGGTGCCCTTTTTTTGAGCATGGTATTTTCTCTACAGGTCTATCTGGATGGGATGGGCTGGATGGGCGGTCTGGGGGTGGGGACGGGACTGATGGTACCAGCGTGGATGTGGGGGGGGAGGGCACTGTTGGCTGATCCAGGGATGGGGGAAGTAGCATGTGGTTCAGGATCGGTGGCAGGATGGGTGTGGAAGGTCCGATAGGGATTGATTAAGACTAATGTAACAGAGAGAAAATATTGAAACCCAAATGGAGGTTGAGCATGATGGTAGGACGGGAGGAGGTATAGGGAAATAGAAAAAAGAACTGGGGAGGAAGGGACATTTATAAAGGTTAAATACAGCCATAAACATAGGTGCATATATTCATATGACGATGGAGAAATTGATCAATATGTATATACTTATAGGTTTAGAATTAGGACAGCAGATGGGCATTGGACCTCCACTCAAGTACTTCCTTAGTGCAAGAACATTTTGTTCTATTAAATTGGCATTCCATGATGCGCAGCTCCCTGACACGATCACAGAAAACAAATGTGTGCATAAGCAAATGTGGTGAAGAAAGCTGATGGTGCCTGGCTATCAAAACATACAGCATCTGGGGTCTTAAAGGTATAAAAGTAAACAAGCGGCCATCCAGCTCAGAAGCAACAAAGCCCACGTGGAAGAAGCACATCAGCTTTTGTGACCAAGAGATGCCAAAGGATCAATTATCAGGTTTTAAGAATAGTCATAACATTATATGCTCACTTTCCTGATATGATCGCTGATGACAAATATGGGCATAAGCAAATGTGGTGAAAAAAACTGATGGTGCCTGGCTATCAAAAGATGTACGTCTGGTGTCTTAAAGACTTAAAGGTAAATAAGTGACCATGTAGCTAAGAAGCAGCCTGTATGACCATGAGGTGTCAATGGGATCCGGTATCAAGCATCAAAGACCTAAAAATTATATCATTATAAATGAGGGGGGAGTTCAGATTGGAGACCCAAAGCTCATCAATAAGTGAAGCAACATCCTCTTACAGAGGGGTTGCAGCGAGGAGATGAGCCAGTCTAGGTATAGCGTAGCAACAATGAAATGTGCAACTTTCCTCTGGTTCTCAAATGCTTCCTCCCACCAACTATCATTATCCCAATTCTGCCAGACAGATAAGGCTAGACCAAGGGATGTACACTGGAATTGGAAATGTGGGAATTTAGGATAGATAATCCCATGAAACTAGTGGGAAGTGGTAATACTGGGAGGGTGGAGGGATGGTGGAGTAGAAAGGGGGAACAAATTTCTGGGATCTATATGTGACCTCCTCTCTGGGGTGTGGACAGTGGGGGGGGGGTCGGGGGGTGAGTGAAATGACACATTGGACAGTGTATGATATGAAGAGGTAATAACAATTTATAAATTATTGGAAGTTCATGGGGGAGGAAAAGGGGGAAGGGGAAATATGGGGAGTTGGAATTAAAAAAAATTAAGTACTAGAGGAAAGAGGGAAAGAGGAGCTTATGCTGGAGGGGTTCAAGTAGAAAATGTAGATGAATGTGGCAACATGTGTACAAGAATGCTTAATATGAACAATGTATTGAATGTAGTAAGAGCCCCCAATAAAATCTATATATTTTTAAAAAAGATATTATTTGATCAATTGTCAAAAAAGAACTATAGATCAATCCTTTGTCTAATGTTGAATTTTTGGATGTTGTTAACTGTGTGTGGATATGTAAGAAAATACCTTATTCTTTGGGAAGGCACACAAAAGTATTTGGGTTAAAAGGGCCCTGATGTGCGTAACATATCCATAACTGTCAAGGAGTAAACTTTTATGTGTGTGTAAATGTATGTTTATAGATGCCTAGCAGATGTACTGCTGGAGATTCCTAACTGGGATACGTCATCGGTGCTGCCGTCTATGGGTCTGTTTTAGGATAGCACGTTTAGAGGCACACAGTATGGATACATATACACAAAAGAGTGCTTGAAAAAGTTCATGGAGTATCTTAATTCAAAGATAATAGAATTCAGCCATGAACTTTTTAAGGCATGCTAGGATATACATCTGTACAATGTAAATGTCATATGAGGGGAAATGTTAACAACAGGTGAAACTGTACTGTTTCCACTGTCAGCTTTCCTAAATTTAAAATGATTTCCAAACAAAAGGAAAAAAAGAAAAAAGACACATACTAAGAACTACCTACTGCCATCAAGTTAATATTGATCCTGCATCCTACAGGGCAGAATAGAATTACCCCGTGGGGTTTCCCAGATTATAATCTTTCGAAAGAGACTGCCACCTCATTCTCTCACTGAGCAGTCAAGTGCTTTAACCACACACTACCAGGGCTCCTCATGAGATAGGAGCAAGAAGCAAAGATACTGAAGGAAGAAGTTTCAAATAACACTGAATGCACTATCAAAAACAAAGCTCCAGGAATTGATGGAATATTCATTGAAGTTTTTCAGAAAGCTGAAAAAGCACTGGAAATACTCACTTATCTATGCCAGGAAATTTTGAAGACAATGACCAGGCCAACTGAATGGAAGGTATTCATATTGGTGCCCTTTTCAAAGAAAGGTGACCCAAGAGAAAGCTCAAACTATAGAATGTTATTATTGATATTGCAAACAAGTGAAATTTTGCATAATATCAACCAATGATGATTGCAGAAATACATTGATAAGGAACTGCCAGAAGTTGATGTCAGATTCAGAAGAGGATGTGGAACAAGGGATGTCACTGCTGATGTCAAATGGAATTTACATATGTGCATACATGCTCAAAGCAGAGAATGCCAGAAAGATGTTTTTTCTTGTTTGGTTGACTCTGCAAAGGCATTAGACACTGTGGACTATAATAAATTGGATAACCTTGAGAGGAATGTGTATTCCATGGCACTTCATTGTGCTCACTTACAACTTGTACATAGATCAAGAGGCAACTGTGCAAACAGAACAGGCAACTAATAAATACTGTACGGTTTAAAATCAGGAAAGGTATGTGTTAGGGTTGTATCCTTGCACCACACTTGTTCAATCTGTATGCTGAGCAAGTCATCAGAGACACTAGGTTATATGAAGAATGTGACATCAGGATTGGAGGAAGGCTTATTAACAACCTGTGATATGCAGGTGACACAACCTTGCCTGCTTGAAAAACAAGGATTGTGACCTTCAATTAACTTGGGTGCAACACAGTAATGGGAGAAAGATGAGGGGGTAGAGGGGATTGGAAGATAAAAAGGGAGTTCAAAAATGAAAGGATAACAGAGGGAACGGGGGCCCTAATCTACCCGGGGGGGGGGGGG